>QMIH01003743.1:6317-29322 GCA_003987875.1 Clarias batrachus | reverse complement strand
TAATAATAATAATAATAATAATAATAAATTAAATAAAAAAACCCTATTAAAAAAAGAAAAACCTGCAGGTCGGATTATGGATTGTGAAGCAAGTACAAAAAGATGAGATCATGACCTACATGCACCGAAAAACACACCCATTAGTTGAAACATGAGGAAAAATGAGATCAGGAGCATAGGGAAGGTTTATATCAAAATGTATTTTCTAAATATGTAGTAAGTAAAAGCTCACACCTCACGCCCACTGGCTTAGAATGTATTGATTAATGTCAAAAGGGTAATGCTCTCCAGAGAACAAATCTCCCTTAAATAACAGCTCTTAAAACAACAGCCTGGGTCAATAAGAGCTGATTGTCACACAAAGCACATTCCGATTTAAACTGATCATCATGATTAAAAGCTCCTCTTGTTCACGGTTTGAGGAGGCCCTCTTGTAAACCTGGTTACTAAGGAGACAGCAAGCCAAATATAGTGCATCACAAGCTACTCATACTCACTTCTATTAGAGACCATGATCACACGGCACGTCATGCACGTGTGCTGAAGTGAACATTTAATTAATTACACATGCGTAAACGTGAATACAAACACTTTATGATTAATTATTATGTGAATAATAATCATCTGCCAATTCTCAGCAAGACAATGTAAAATAATCACCAGCAGCACTGTATATGTGAGATTTGAGGGGACCAGCCAGGCTCCTGGCGGCGGATTGTTCGTTAAGATGTTAAATGCTGTAGAGGCACTATAACGTTATTCCCACTTTAAGATTACAATGTGATGGCCTAAAAACCCAGAGGCAGCCGAGCAGAATTGACACGACATCAGCATGTTCTCAGTAGGACACCTTTCTGTCTGTGTGCATAGAAGAGTGTGGCAGGGTTCATTAAATAATTATAACTATTGATTGTACAGACAAAACATTAACTAATCCGAAATACATAAAATGTAATGGTTTTGTAAGGAACAATGAATAAAAATAGATTGATATAATTTTACTAAACATCTAAAAAAGAAAGAAAAAAACAAAGAAAAAATAGAAATAAATAAATACAATTGTTTTATTATTATTATTATTATTATTATTATTATTATTATTATTATCCATCCATCCGTCTTCAACCGCTTATCCAAAGTCCAGTCGTGGGGGGGAGCAGTTTCAGCAAATCTCCCTTTCCCCAGCCAACTCAGCTAACTCTGACTGGGCAATCCGAGGCATTCCCAGGCCAGTGTGGAAATATAATCTCTGGAACGAAGATCAACCAGTAGATTGAGAGCTTTGCCTTTTGGCTCAACTCTCTTTTCGTTACAACAGTGTGGTAAAGTGACTGCCCCACTTCTCCAATTCTACGGCCAACCTCAGGTTTCAATGTTCCATCACTCGTAAACAATACCCCAACATACTTAAACTCCTTAACTTAGGGTAACGACTCGCTCCCTACCTGGAGTAGACAATCCTGCTGAGAACAATGGCCACAGATTTCGAAGTGCTGAACCTCATCCCTGCCATTTCACACTCAGCTGCAAACCGATCCAGCAAGCGCTGCAGGTTACAGACTGATGATGATATCAGGACCACATCAACAGGAAGGCTCTCACTTTGGCCTTAAAGGGATCGATGGCCCTGAGAAGTGACCCCCTCACCCCATACTCCCGCAGTACCTTCCACAGAAAATCCAGAGGGACCCGATCATATGCCTTCTCCAAATCCACAAAGCACACCTAGACGGCATACTACCTCAGTGACCTCGGAGATCAACGCCGGCCACTTGTCATCCTCCAGCTCTGTCTCTGCAACAGAGAGTGGATTAGTCGGGTTCAGGAGTTCCTCAAAGTGCTCTTTCCACCGCCTGATTACCTCCTCAGTCAAGGTTGGCAGTGTCCCATCCTTGCTGTAAACAGTTTGGGTGGTTCCTCGTTTCCCCCACCTGAGGTGCCGGATGGTTTTCCAGAAGCACCTTGGGGCCGTCTGAAGTTTGTTCTCCATGGATTCTCCAAGCTCCTCCCACACCCATTGCTTTTTCTCTGCTACCGCTGCGGCTGCTGTCCTTCGGGCCTGCAGGTACCTTGCAACTGCCTCTAGAGGCCTCCAGGATAACAAATCCCTGAAGGACTCCTTTTTCAGTCGGACAGCTTCCCTAACCACCACACTGTTCGAGAGTTACTGCCCTTTAAGGCACCCAGAACCTTAAGACCACAGCTTACAGCTGCATCTTCAGCAACAGAAGCATTGAACATTGACCTAGTGAGCTATTATTAAACTCACTCATTGATTTCACCGGATGTTGTAAATCCTTTTGGTGCTCTGCATTAACATGCATAATTTGTGTGTGTGTGTGCGTGTGTGTGTGTGTGTGTGTGTGTGTGTGTGTGTGTGTGTGTGTTATTGTGATGGAAATCAGATCTAAAAAAAAATAGTGCCCTGAAAGAATTTGCTTTCTTTCAACCAATTAGCAGTCAGAGTAATCCAGTCATGGCCTCATCAGGCAGTCCGAGCAGGGTTATGACCTACAGCTAATATTTTTGCATTTTTGTCTTTTTATTAATGAGCAGCCAGTATCTAATCATTGGGTTTAAGCACTAAAACCAAGTTTATTGCTTAGCATCCACTTGGTCTTTTTATTTTCCCCTTAAATATTTATTGCTAATGTCATCAAGTTAAATATTTTTTTAATGCTGGAAGGAAGTTAAAGAATGAAAAAAAGACTGAGTAAACATCAGGAAAAAAAAAAGAAAAAAAACATTACGAAAAAGAAAGAAAGAAGTGAAAAAAAACAAAGGAAAGTAGGAAAGACTAACATTCAAGAAAGAAAGAAAGAAAGAAAGAAAGAAAGAAAAAGAGAAAAAAACTGTCTAATGAAAGAAAGAAAGCAAGCAAGAAAGAAAGACTAGGAAATAAAGTAAGAATGAAAAAAGAAAAGGAAGAGAGTAAAAATGAGTCCAAAAAGAAAGAAAAAACGGTGAAAAATTGTACTAATAAAGAATTAACTTCAAAAAGAATGCAAGAAAAACGACACTCAAGATAGAAAGGAAGAAAGAACAAAAAAGCAAAAGGTGAAAAAATTGTATTAAGGAAAAGTAAAGCTCAAGAGAAAAAGACTAAACCTCAGAAAGAAAGAAAGAAAGAAAGAAAGAAAGAAAGGTTGAGTAAACATCAAGAAATATCAGGCTACAGACGGTGAGGTCATGACTGTTTTGGTTTTTCACTGGTATATACACTGTGTACATATATTAATATATTAATGTATATAATATGTATGGAAACACTCGCACTAATAATAAAATGTTACATTGTAGTGTTCCATAGAGCATTACAATATATTAATTAAATATTAATTTACATTAAATTACATCTAAATTAAATGAAGCAGAAGCTTTTATTTAACCGGCGAGGCTACTGTATGATTAGCGGTAGACCTTATCATCTTTACACAGATCAGCCATAACAAACACCACATAACAGCATCATATCAACATTAATGATCAATTATACACCAATAAACTGGTGACAGGCTCCTGGGCACCCAAGTCTCACCCATGCCCATGCGAGCCAAAGCCCAGCCCGCCTGGTTCGATTCCACAGAAAAAGCCAATGCAGCACAAATTGACAAAAAAAAACATAAAAATCAATACTGATGATGATAGAAAGAACCCCCAGTGCTTCACATGGCACAACTCAGCCATCAAATTTTCAAGAAAGAAAAAGAGAGAGAGAGAAAGAAAAAAGAAAGAAAGAAAGAAAGACTGTATCAAAAAAGAAAGAAAACCTCAACCTCAGGAATGAACAAAAGATAAAAAAAATCCCTGATCCACAGAGGCCCTACACCGAAATCCAAAAAGCACACAAAGTAAAAGGATTCGCCCCAACCTCTTGGGGCCAGACACCACAGCACAACCTCAGAGTCCCCGTGGAGCCATGCCCTAAGGTGCCAGAGCTGCCCTGGTGGTACAAGAGGAAACTACACAACACTGGGCATAAAATCTGCATATTGTAATGTTATCAGTGTATAATTCAGTGTATAATTCACCTAATCTGGTGTACTCACTCTTGCCACTGATGCCTGATTAATCAGACCTGCATTTGACATCCACCTGAAACTTCTGATCAGGATATTTTTTACTGACCATGGCAAGCCAATCTAAGCCATCAAATAAAAATAACTTGCTATTGTGATCAAACCTGTTAAAAGAAACAAACACTAATCGCTGTGTTTTTTGTGACGGTTTATGGGAGAGCGATGCCAAATTAGGGGGTCATTTACAAATGAACACGGGTGCAGTGCGCTAATTTAACGAACGGCTTCCCGTCATGAATCTCATGCAGTGTGAACATTTAAGCGCTATGTGTGCTTTCTGTTCATTTCTAGCTTGCTGGATTCAAATGAATACTATTTACCTCTGTAGCATCGGGTTTACTTACGAGATACTGTGAAAAACCCATAAGGCTCAAAACTAGGAAGCTTCTTAATTCTGTCCATTTCAGCCTTCATGCATTTGGGCTACCAATCTGTGGAAGATTGTTTTTTTTTTTTTTACCAACAATCTAGCCAGCTAACTGTCATGAGTCATGCACATTGTCCTGTACAGTATGTTACTGACTTCATTACACTGATGTTCATATATCTTGATTGATCTAAAGTTAATACTCATATATGTCATAGTGGTAATGAAGGTAAATATGAGTGCAAAGTGGTTTATTTATCAATATAAGACAATTCAAAATGTGGGGCTGAATCCAAGTCAAAAACATACAAGAGTCAGGCAAGGTGCAAACAGAATGTCAAGGGCAAAACCAATAATCAGAGTCAAAATGAAAATATCACAGGCAAAACAAAGGCTTCATAATGTCACACTAGAGCTGAAATACTTTGCACTGAACTACAGATCAGAGTCTTTTTAACACATATGTTGGAGGTTAGTAATCAAGAGATCCTGAAAAAGTGTGTTATTGGTAGTTGTACTCCATGCCTTCCATGTTTCTAGGCTGCATGGCAGTCTGGGAAATTGAGTTTTTTGTTTTTGGACACAGTGAATGTGTGACAGATCCCATCCCATACACCCCAAAAAGTGAGTGGGGAAATTGTAAACCCATCCTTTTGATTTTCAAAATAGTAAATTCTTAAGAAAATGCTTAACTCCTGATTAGCTCTTTCCACTTGACCATTGGATTGTGGATGATAAACTGATGTGAGACTCACTGAGACTCCCAATTTCTCTTGTTGAGAAATTCTCTTCTTCCAGACTCTTGAGGTGAACTGGGTCCCTCTGTCATTTACAATGTCCCCAGGAATTCCAAAGTATTTACGGTAAATACATGATTAAAGAGCTCTGTTGTCTCAGATGCAGTTGGTAACTGTGACAGGTAGACAAGACGAAATGATTTAAAAAGTGGTCTATAATTAAAAATATTGTGTTTTTTCTTTGGGATTCAGGAAGGTCTTTGATGAAATCAATTTCCAAATGTTGAGTTGTGGGCTGTTGTGAGCTTTTGAAAGGCCTCTTCAGCAGCATGATTCCATGTAAGGTGTTTTGGACTTTTCTTAAGAAGAGCAGTGAGTGGGCATGCTATAGAGCAGAAGAATCTTCTATAAAAATTTGCAAAGAAACATTGTAATCCCTTGACTGTCTTTGGATCAAGCCATTCTGTCACTGCAGTGACCTTACTTTGATACTGTATATTGTCACTCCCTTAGAACATATACTATGATGTAGCCCAGGAATGAAACATTCACGTACTGTATTTCTGCAAAAGTCGTGACAATACTGCTTGTACATGGGTTTCAAATGATAGGGGGTAGATCAGTATGTGGTCGATGTAAGTAATGATGTGCGACAAATTTTGTGCAATATGGGTAACAGTTTATTTTAAGAGTTTAAGTGTGCAGAAAAATTGCACAAAATGTATTCATAGAGGGCTGCTTGTTCAGTCAGAGACAGAGGTTGAACACGATTATGTGAAGGAGACTGGTAGGAGGTACCTGGTAGCAGGTTGATTACACAATGGTAGTCTCAATGTGGTGAAAGACCACTGGCTTTGGTCTTGCTAAAGACCTCCCTGTATCTCATCTAGATGATAGGGATAGTAACTGTTGTAGGTTGTAGGCTTTCAACTGTAGTTGTGGCCAACTGCAGAACTGCTAGATGAAGACACTGAGCCTGACAGACGGCAGACCACTTTGTGATGGTTCTCTGACTCCAGGAAAACTGAGGATCACGAAGCTGTATCCAGGGGTACCCTATTTAGCTTTCACCAGAAATGATATGGTAGTGGTTAGCACTATCGCCTTGCACCTCCAGGGTCCGGGTTTGATTCCCGGCCAGGTTCATTCCTGTCTCTGTGTGCATGGAGTTTGCATGTTCTCCTTGTGCTTGGTGCGTTTCCTCCGGGTACTCCGGTTTCCTCCCACAGCCCAAAGACATGTTGGTTTGGCATTGCCAAATTGTCCATATTGTGTGAGTTGTGTATGTGTGTGTGCCCTGCGATGAATCGCACCCTGTCCTAGGTTTCCTGGGATGGGCTCCAGGGCCCCCGTGACCGGGAATATAGGATAAAGCGGTATAGATAGAGAGTGAGTGAGAAATGATACGGATTCCTTATGTAAGACACCAACTTGTAGTGTCAAGGTGTTGTAGATTTATTTACTATTTCAGCACCAATAGGCCCTCCATCAATGGATTGGATGTGCACGGGTTGCTTTAGTGGTTGTGAATGTTGGGAGTATGGTATCATAATCCATTAAGTTTCCTCCTTTTTCTGACCCAATGAATTCTGTAAGACAAAGAGTGTCACAGTGTTTATAACAATTACAAGGCTTAGTGATTCATGGGGAATAAACTGGGAAGAACTCACTGGGGTCTTGACTTTTTTTTTTTACCTTTCCCGTTCATCAGTTAGCTTGGCATGGCTTACTCAAGTGGGTTCTGGTGATGTGGGTTTCTCCTTTTATGCTGCTGACTGTTCAGGATCAAGACAGATAGTCTCTTAACGAGTGAATCTAGAGATACTTGATAATCATGGCAAGCCATTTCAGTGAGAAAATCTGAATTCAAACCTTGGCAAAAACCTGCTTTTGATGCTCGTTCATTCCAACCACTTTCTGCTGCTAATGTCCGGAATTCCAAAGCATATTCTGCAGCCTGTCCATTGCCTTGTTTTAAATTCATCAGCTTCTCTCTGCTTTCCTCTCCCTCTGGAGAGTGATCAAAACCACGTTAATATAGTTCAATAAAACAACTGTAGAACTTAGTGTACTTGTCCCTTTGGTTCCAGACGGATGTGGCCCAACAGAGCGCTTCATCTGTAAGCAGGCTCAGAAAAAGAGCTATCTTATGTTGTTCAGATAATCCTTCATGAAATGTGAAGAACAAAGAACATTGTAGAAGAAAGTCCTTACACTGTGTTGTCTCTCTAGAATATTTATTAAGTTTGAAGATACAGTAAGTGTGTTGAATATTGTACATCCTTGTGGGTCTTTCCAGCAGTCACAAAGAAAGAAACAGATTGAGTGAGAAGCTCCACACGGCACTTCAAACACTGAGAGGTTAATCCTGCTGCATTCATTTATCAAAATCAGAAAATCAAGAACGTGAGGCTGAATCAAAGTCAAAACTTCCAAGGCAAAGTTCAATTAGAATGTCAAGGGCAAAATCCTTAATCAAAGCAGAATGGTTGCTTAGTGTTTAGGACTGTGACCTTGCACCTCCATTGTCCAGGGTTGATTCCTGCCTCGGGTTTGTGTGCATGGAGTTTGCATGTTCTCCCGGTGCTTGGTGGGTTTCCTGCCACAGTCCAAAGTCATGTAGATTACTGTATGTGTGTGTGTGTTCCCTGCCGTGGATTGGCACCCCATCCAGGGTGTGTGCCTCTTGCCCTAAGTCTCTTGAGCGCCCCTATGACACTGTATACAGGATAAAACGATATAGATAAGTGAATGAGTGTTTCATATTCAGTGGTTAGAAATTAAGTGAGTTTTGTTCACAATCATTATTACACTGAGGCAGTCTGGGAAAATGACAATTGTCAAAGATTGGGTTTAATTACTGAATCTCTAGCTAAGCATGCTCTTCTAACATAGTGAATGTCACACTTTGATTACTATATGTTGTTCTAACGAAATGTAAAATATTGCTTCTGGACTCTTTTAAATTATTTCTTATGCACACATACCATTGCTCAATACTGTAAGTCTGTAAGTAGACAAGTTTAAATTTTTAAATGCTAATTAAAAAAAAACAAAAAAACCCAACAGAACAAAAATCACAGAAATAAAGATTATCAGTCAGGTCAAGAACAACAGTGAGACTCCTGTATTAAAACTGTTTACTAACAGTTGTATGTGTGTATTTTTTAAAAGTTATCCACCTCCAGGGTTGGTGTTTCAAATCTGTGTGTATAGATTACATGTTCTCTGTGTGCTTGGTGGTTTTCTTACAGGTACTCAGACATCAGTGCTTTGCTTCTCTAATTTCGTCCTTTAATCATTCTTATCATTATTATGAAGCGTGGTATGACGAATGGACCAGTGACATTTCAAACAAGTCTTTTTGTTACTGACGTTTTCCATTCTTTCAATTAGTCCCGAATCTAATCAGAGCTTAATATCTTTCTTGTGCCCTTTCAGGCTTTAAAATGAACAATGGAATATGGAATAGATGGCAACAATGACACATTCTCAATTTTCGTTAAATGTGGCCTAGAGGGCACACTCAGAGACGTGTAGTCATTTAGCCAGGTAAGGAAACGCAATACTGTGTGATCATCGGATCTGGTAAAATGTTCATAGGTCAAGATGTGACTTGACATACGACTGGGAGCTGACTGACAATTTTATGCTATCTTAACATGAATGCCATCGAGACATTTTCATGCTTCAGCGTCTCATCAAATTATCTTTTTTTAAAATTTTTATACAATCAATCAACTTTTATACAATCAAGGCAGTTTAAACTTGGAAAGTTTCCAAAAGTCAACCTTTTGCAGTTGCTGATATACTAACATAAGATATATTAACCATTAAAAAAGCTAAATATAACATTGGAATCGAAGTTTATCTGAAGCCAACTCTGCAAATTATTCTATGCCTCCATTTTTCAAAAGTGCCTCAGGGTTCAGCTCTTAGTCCGCTTGTTTTCTGGCTATACTTGGCTAAAACGTGTGCCCACATGGAGTCAGTTAGTCATCATGTCAAAATATATGTTAGGACAGAATCCACAAATGGTTTGCCACCCTGCCCACATGGACAGCACTCAAGGATTCACTAAAACTGATGGAACAAGTGGAAAGTCTTGACAGCTGCCACTGTCTCAGTTATCACTGCATCTCCATCTCATCTCTGTATATTCAAATTGTAACATCACTATTTCCAATTATTCTTATTCTTTTAAACCTAACCTTTAAATAAGCATTTCTCCATGGACATTACCCATAGTTTAAAGTAACATATAATTCTTATCTTTTTATCTTCTTGGTGCTGGTGACCTTTTCATGCTCTATTTTTGCCTCAAAATCGTTGACACTGCCTGGGAACTGCTGATGAACAATTTGCTGTGGCAATCAAATTAATCGACTGCAGCGAATACACAAATCAAGGCTGATTAATGACTGTATTTGTAAATATCATGTCCAGCTGTCTGAATAAATCACAGTACTGAGAGAGAGAGAGAGAGAGAGAGAGAGAGAGAGAGAGAGAGAGAGAGAAATAAGGGATAGGAGAGAAAGCACTCTGAAGCAGGGCTGGTGTATTTTGTTCCTCGCAACTTTAATTCTCAAGTAAGGATGATTCCAAGGACCTCTAAGTGAGGGGGGTTTATTAATCAAGGGCCATTTAAGTTAAAACTCGAACTCTTAATTCTCTATGGAATCCCCTGCCTCGGCAATACACTAATCCTAGCATTTCACTAGTGCTTGGTTATTATGGTAGAAAGTTTTCATAGTAGTCCAGAGCCAGGATTGGACTGCCTACTTCACATCTGAAATTCTCGCCTCCCAAGCACTGGTTTAATAGCCCAAACATGTGAAAAAAGGTTTGGAGCAGGATCATGACTATATGGGGGATGTGGTAATAACTGCCAGCTGAGTTCTTGTAACATGCAAGTGGATGCAAGTGGTGTTTTTTTTAATTATTATGTGTAGAGTGCCCACAGACAGATGGATATCTTCTTCAAGTTAGCAAACAAAAAATTATCTATTGATTTCCAAGGATCAGGCATTTCATTTACTGAATTTTCACAGGAATAGACATTCACTGGGCTACAAGCCATCTCGGCAGAGATTGTCATTCACTGACTTACAGCCTTCTTTAAAAAGTTTGCACCATTTAAATGAAATGTCAATCGCTTTTAGGCCTTCATTCAGCAAAAATGTCATCACAAGTCCTGTTTTGACTTGAACTGGTACGAGTTCGTACATCAGTAGTATAGTCATTTTTGGTCACAACGCTAGGGAGAGGTTTAACACACTCAAAGAATAGTTCTACCTGTCCCTTTTCCACATGCATGGGCTCATAGATGCCCATAAATGGCTGGTGTCACTGTAATATGGCAAAAATGGTCACCCCTCTCTTTCCGGTATTATAGACAATTTGGTAGCCAGTGGCATCATCAGGATTCCATCAGTAGTTGATGGGGTGAAGCAGAAAAGACCACTGGTGCCTCTGGTAAGTGTACTTAGCCAGCAAGTTTTGACAAACTACACACTACCTGTCACATTTTGTTCAGTTCAACAAGTAACAAATGCTTATTTGTCACTTCCCTTAGCTTGCGCACATCATCAAATCCTTCACTTAACTCTAAGTAGAAATGATGGACTGTAAGCGAGCGCTGCATTCACAAAGGATCCTGGAAAGGACTGTCAGAAAGCATTAGCTAAGGCTCACTAACAAAGGCTGTAATTTTTCACATTAACAGGATATAAACTAACAAGGCGGATATCAGCTGGCAATTAGCATTCGACTCGTAAATAGAAGATTAGGAATAAATGTATCAATACAGTATATGACTGTAGCGAAATTATGTTTAAAAATGTACTGGAGGAAAGAGTTCTTTTTTATGTAGTATGTGAAATTCAAAAGTAGAGGACAACTACTTAAAAAAAAACCAGACTCAAGTAGGCTTAGATGTGTGTTTTGTGTTTGTGTGGGTGTGTGCATTCGGTGTAAGGGGTTCAACGGAAAATCCCTCCATTCATCTGTCTCATTTAAGTGTCGCTGTCAGTGGCGTCTGCCTGCTAGCAAAAGGAGTGAGGCAGTGGCGGCAAATAAAAATATTTATTTCGTAAGAGTGCCACTGGGAGGATAATCTGTCTGAAGTGACACACACACACACACACACACACACACACACACACACACACACACACACACACACAAAGAATACTTTTGTAGTGTAGTACAGTATCAACTCTGATCCTAGACTGATTTTTTAAAAATGGCTAGCGCACACACAGAAAGAAGGAAATTAAATAAAAGCTAATATTTTTGTCTACTACAGAAATGTTTGAATTCTGGATCCTGAGTGGGCCGTGAGTATTGGGGTAACTCTGTGGTTAATACATTGGCCTACAGTTCAGAATGCCCTAGGTTCAAACCCCACCGCTACCACATTGCCACTGTTGGGCCCTTGGTCAAGGCCTTCAACTGTAAAAAAAAAATGTAAGTCATTGTGGATATAGGCATCGACCAGTTGTGTGATTAATTTTCTCAAACAGCAGCTTTCATTGAAAAAGTGAACATGGACATCCTGGTTGAGGATAATGAATAAATGTATAACGAATCAAGACATGACACGAAACAGTGACTATGTGTCTGTTGATTATTTTCCTATAAGCACCTAATCATTTTTTCTTTCTCCTTTTATGTGTGTTCGAATGCACACAGACTTGATGACATGAGCACACTGGGAGGAGTCCATAAAACATAAAACAAAACCAGAGAGACAACAGAGTATACTTTAAGTATACTTTAAGTATACTTGTATGAGTGTTTGAGAGAGAGAGAGAGAGATCTATGAATATATAGTATGATCTTGTTCATGCTGGAGGTTCAGGTTTTCTACACATGACACAACCAACAACAAGAACAAATTTTCCAAGTTTGTGAAGAGCATCAGTTACGTGTTCAAAGAAATACGTGTATAGGATTCTCTCTTGTTTTTCTGCAGCATTTGAATACACATGAATCATATGTGTGCGCATAAGTGTCCTGTCATAGACAATGGTGCGTTACACCGTTACTTGCTTCAGTCATCCGTTCCATTATTTATTCTGTCATTATGTCATTCTGTCATTTATGATGTCATTTACTCCTTTGCTCAATCCATCACTCATTCTGAAAACGTACTCTCCTAACGCTGCTCCCACAGACACTATGGTGTCACTTTGTCGTTTTTTCCTTCCATCAGGAATTTTTGTCGTTTCCGGTCAGTCTTTCGCTCATTCCGTCGTTTATTCTGGTATGCGTTCAGTTTACTCCCTCACTTAATCCTGTCATTCTGTCATTCACTTCATCACTATAACCGTATCGTCAATAACCCTGTTGTTCACAAGTCAATCGCTTGCTCTTGTTCACACTTTCCATTACTCATTCTGTCTCTCTGTCATTCCCGTTATCACATATTCTGTTTTTCATTTGTTCTATAGCTTTTTTGGATACTAAATGGATCAGTTAAAACGTCACCCACTCCACCACTCGATCATTTGATCATTCATTCACTTCAACCCTGTCTCTGTCACTCTGAATCCTTGAAAAATGTGTATATTTATCTGTGTGCGTGTGTGTGTCTGTGTGAGTGAGTGAGAATATTAATTCATGCTCAGGCACACACCCAACACTCTTGCCCCAAAGATCCAAGGGAAGGTCATGTAAAGGTGACCCTCACTGCGGCGAAGCTCATGTGCTGTTTTGTAATTTTCACACACTTCTTTCCTCGGAGCGAACGAGTCTCGGCCTGCCATATGGTTCCCTCGGAGCGTGCCACCCGATTCCCGCTCTAATCCAGCAGCGTCTATTTGATTTGCTCCATCTCCTGTAGTGCAGTTTGTGGTCTGATTCATTTATGTGTCTGTCAGGGCGGTTATGTTGCTACAGAATGCCCTAAAACATACAGTCATCTATAATACGAACACACGGACCAGATCTTACACCACGGCGCTGCTGAATTCTGGGTCTTGATAGGTCAGGAGGTCATTTGGTTATTTTTTTTATATGGATTACAGCAGGATCACAAATCAGTGCGTTTTCAAGTTAATCCACTTGTTTTAACACATTCTATAAAAACAGCTACAGGGAGAATTGTAAATGTTTAATACAGTACAGAAATTACAGAAGTCATATCTAGTGTTAGTTCAGCAGCATCGAGAGTACATTTAAATCTTGGATTGCGAGCATAATTTGTTTTTTGAGTGCGCTTGTATGTCAACGCGAATTTCCCCTATAAGAAATAATGGAAACTCACATGATTGTTCCACAAACCAGAAACATTCATATAAAATAATTGATACAAAATATAAAGATTTCGGCTTTCTTACAGAGAGGCTCTAGATCTTTAACAAGGAATCTCTCTAATGACACGTGCACTGAGACTGAGCATGGGAGACAATTACCCATAATCCCGTAGCACGCAAGAGAGAAAAGATCACAATTGGCTCAGTTGTGATCATGTGACGCTCGGCAGACAAAGTGCATGCGTACTACACATATATCAAAACAGCGCTCGTTTATTAAGTTAAAATATAGTTAAAATTTTTGCTCATCTTGCAAAACACTCGCAGGCCAAGTTACTCATGATCCAAGGTCCCACTGTAATTATAAAAGGACAAAAAAAGTACAACATGGCATTTTTTAATAAAAAAAACATTATCATTAGTAGATTGATGTACAGAGATACATGCATTATATTAACACTAATCTTATACACAAAATAACAGAATTTATTTTCTCACTAATGATTCGCAGTGGAGGAACTTTTTGTGTTCAAACTCGAATAACTTTAATGGAAGCTACATTAGGGAAGAAGAACAAATAGCCAAAAGCAATAAAATGCATCTGTACAGATGCGGAAGGTATAAGCATGTTTACGCTGCTAATTAGGAACCAGCTCCCACAGCTCGTTACATGGGGCTGATTCTTTAACACGTGTAAATGTTTAGTGTAAATAAGGAATATGTTTTATAGATATATATATTTATTTATTTATTTATAAGCCTGAGACCTCAGACTTACAGAGCTAATTCCTGAATGTGCTCGAACACACTCTCACACACAAGAACAGCACAAACATGGCAGTTCAAGGGAAAGCCATCGCTACTCCCAACTGAGCGAAAGCTCATTTCACCCCCTGCAGATTTTTTCGACAACATCTAACGCCCCTTGTGCTGATGCTAGAGAAAAGGTTAACGCTTCTAACCAAGAAACCCCATATCTCCCATCATACCCTCTCTGACCAACAGGCTCTGTTTCACAGAATTTAACACAACCCCTGGTCGCATTCAGGACTGATTCATTTTCTGATTCCCAGCTGAGTTACACATTAAAGCTACGTTCTGAAAACCCACACTGAGAAACAGGAAGTGGTGGACAACCGGAATGAGAGGAACAGCTTCTACAGAATTCACACGGTGGACCTGACACTGTAGCTCTTCATGTCTTTAAAAATATTTATATTGTATAATACATTTCTAGTTGGATACTGCAACTCAAAAGTGACCGTAAATATTATTATTATTATTATTATTATTATTATGAAGACAGAATGTCTAAAATTGATTGCATGGTGAAATTTACATTAATCATGTGTCATTATCTTGCTGCTCACAGCACAGCTTAACACAAAAAGTTTCTAGAGTTTCTCTCATCTACATAAATGAGCTGAGAGATGCCTGAATTATCTACTGCTGCTGTGACAGTGAAGATTGTCTATGCTCCTCCCACCCAGGAAGCATAGATAATCAGGACTGAAATATTCCTTCTGTATATTTACTTAATAATAATAATAATAATAATAATAATAATAATAATAATAATAATAATAATAATTAGTCACATGTGTGTTACAGAACAGAGAAATATTTTTTTTCCAAATCAACATCAGATAGGAAGCCAGGGTCAGAGCGCAGGGTCAGCCAGAATACAGCGCCCCTGGAGCAGATATAGTTAAGGGGCTTGCTCAAGAGTTCAACAGTGGCAACTTGCTGGTCCTGGGGCTTGAACCCCCGACCTTCGGATCAGCATCCCAGCAACCCGCAGCCTTAACCGATTGAGACACCAGTGACCTGCCCTGCCCTTGTTGATTATACTTTTTTTTTTTTTTAATAAATGTGTAAATGTTGTAAGGAAGGCTGAAGAAAACTACCATATCCCTTCCTCCCCCTCTCTGCTCGTGAATAACAAACATGATTGAAAGCTAATTGCGGTCTTTTCCTCCTAACATCCGGAGTAATTGGCACCCTACCACCTCGTTCTCCGACACTTCATTCATCTCCTCCTCTCGGCCAAAGATCCAGGCATCATTTATTGTCCTGTTTAAAAGAGTTTGAAACACAGCGTGTCGGTTTGCTGCATGTTTACTATGTGCCTGATTAAATAGGAAGAGAAATAAACTGAAAGAGCTCATTGATTTTTACCCCCTTCTTTTTCATTGCATTAAAAGTAGTGGCCAGTGAAGTTCAAATTAAACCCTGATTCAATATCGTTCAGCTTTCTATTGGCAACGATTGCCTCTCTGCGATATCGATGCAATAATACAGTCTCCGAGTACATTTATGAACACTAGTGCTTGGCAATCTGTTAAAGCCATGGGGAAATAAATTCATGATTACTTTCTAATTAGGTTTATGCCAGTCTTGTTGGACAGGATATACACAAAGTATGAATGATTTTCCGATGTATACACAATTACTGTCCTAAGTCTGAGTTAGCTCATGAGCACATACAAAAAACATTGGAAAAAATTTTTAAAAAATAAATAATTATAAAAAATTATATAATTCAAATAATAAGGGCAAAAAAAATCCCAATAATCAATTGATTATTTCCCTTGATTATTTAAGTGCTTCATATACAGTATACACGGTGTAGCTAGCAATCTGCACAGCTGCGTGCTCCATTCCTCGAGAAATCAAAGAGAGACCAATTTCATCTTGATATGGCAAAAAGTGATCAGCTGACTTTTTTCCTATTATGCTTAAGAGATTTTCAGATAAAATTATGACGATGAATGAACGGGGACAAGCAGAAGCCCTCAGGTCAGGATATCCATATAAAGTGTCTGGGATGTCATATTGTCAAGATGAGACATGTGGAAAGAGCAGCAGCATACACCTTATCTCTGAAACATGCTGGTGATAGGGTCATGTACTGTATAGATGCCAGTGACCAGATTGTCCCTGCTGACATGGTGTAACTCACAAAGCATGCTGAAGTATTCTAACAAGTCAGATCTACAAGAAATGCATCTTTATACAGTAGTCTCAGAAAAGGGAACTGGACCTCCCAGGCTGAAAAGTGGAATATTGACCAAGAGGACAATTGTTCTTAACTTTTGGGTCCATGCACATTTTAGTATTTTTTAAACTACTGCTAGCAGACCTGATTGAACTAATAAGATAATTAATGGCTTTTGTTTAAGCTTGGTCAGGAAAACAACATAATCGTGCAGGGCGGACGGTCCTACCGGACCAGTAACGAGAACCAACGGGCAAGAAGGAATTACTGCAAGTGGCACTTTTTTGTCTTTATTCCTCTTATTTTGCTAGGTACAACAAATGAGGGTTTAAATCACATCTGGGAAAGCAATGATTAAATATTATGGTTCAAAAACAGTTACTGTTAAACCTTTGTAAACCAAAGTCCAAATAACCGCCGTACAGAGCCATAAAGCTTCCGGACTTGATCATTTAGCTCATTTAGCCCATCCAGGAGCTCCGTCTGGGTATCTTTTCTTTCCACATTTCTTTTGGTTACTATTGCTCTATTGCTTGTTTTTATTTTTTTTTTCCCTTATTCTCAAGTTTTTAATAAATTATGTTGTTAATACTATTTGGAACTGTTGTCACTTTGCCACACATGAATTTGCACATCAAGACTGCACTGCAATTAACTTCATTTCTCTTATTAGTTCTACTTTTTGAATTTATTAAAAAATGTATATGCTTTTTATATATTTTTTTTTAGTTTTTTTGTTCTTAGCATTGCACTAGTAGTTTCTGGTCAGTTCTCATATTATTCTGTGTATACTGAATATACAGTATACAGTGTGTAATCACATCTACAAACTGTCTTTGTGTTACTTTCTCTATTGCTGCTGGATATCTGGAATATATGAATTGCCACACAAAAGAATAAAGAATTGCAATATATACCTGAATCAATTTTCCCCACATCTCTAGTGTTCAGTGTGTTTTTCACCATGCATGCCCGTATAAAATGCTCTTTACAAGCATTTTTTTGGTTGAGAGCAAAAAAAAAAATTGTACAGTATATATATATATCGGGAAGGGGAAATTACAAGGTCATAGTGAGCCATGGTGTCCTGAGCGAGAACATAAATTCATCTTTGTACACCATCACAGTTCTCCATCAAGTCAAACTCTCTTCTCTGAATAACTTCTTTTAAGTGTTTTTTCTCCAGCCACATTTTTTCTCTCTCTCTCAAAAAGTCCCAGAATCAAACATCTATTCCAAATTGAATAAGATACGACATTTTAAAACACTGATGAAATAAACTTCTTCACAAAGTTTTACTGGGAAACTCAAGTTTCAGCTGCGAAGCTTTATCAAACGGAGAAATGTTTGCACCAGACCTCTGATCTTATATCATTCAGGATGAAACGGATAAATAAATAAATCACTGTAAGGCCAGAGTGTGAGATCAAACAGGGTCGTAAAGTGACTTCTTCTACAGCAGACAGCTCACTAGTAAACTTTTCCAGACATTCATTGTTGGTTAGTAGACGGCTAGCAATTAGCAAGAGTACCGTTTTGTTCAAGCATGGCCGTCTAAATTAACCTCCAGCCTTACTCTCAGCAATAGGATGACCAGGACTTGGAGAACACTGCCTTGCTAAGGATTTTAATTTGACTAATTTTGTTGCACTGTTGCTTTTTTAATCTTTGCTATTAAATTTAAAAAGGCAAGCAAAGCAGATAGTTTCAAAAAAAGAAAAAAAAAACTTTTCATCATTATTTTAAATCTTTTATGAATCTGTGATCCGGTTACTTCTCCAGTTTAGAAGATAAGACACAAGACAAGGTCACGATCCAAATATTCTGTGATGTGAATTAATTGGAGCAATAATGAATGCGCAACGGCCCGGCTCTGAGTGCACTGAAGAGCAGGCGCAATGCCAAGAGAATCCGCTTAATGATTTATTCAAGGCCATAGCCCGACTGTTTGTCCACATCACTTAAAGGGATCTTCATCCTTCATCCACAGGAAAAAAAAAAAAAAAAGCCGATATTATCACAGCAGTCTCCAGATTTCAACAAACTGCTGGTTAAACTCTGAGCCGTACATAATGCGAGCAAACAAGGGCTCTTCTTTTTAGTCTGCTTGCTTTGAGTTACCACACTGAGGTTTTGGAAGAGTGTGTAGTGAAGAAAATGTTTGGAAAAGCTGAAACATAGAACAAGGTAATGATAAAAATTATAATCATTTCAGGTGAACCTTCATGGCAAGACACTTTGTCACTCTTGTTTGCACATTTGCACGTTCACTTTATGGTGTCTTTTTTGTAAAAAAAAAAAAAAAATGTTGATTGTTCCCTATTAAGTTAAAATGTTAATCTGTCTTGTCCCATCTAGTTGGCTAATTACATTTATTAGTTAGCTAGTTAGTTTCTGTTAATTTATGTTGTTAATTTATGTAGCACTGTGGTCCTGGAGGAACATGGTTTTGTTTCACTTGTGATTGAAGTGACAAGAAAAGCCTATTTGAATTCACCTGACTTGATGGCTTTGCCATTTGTCCTTTTGGACAAAACTGTCAGTGCAACTGAATCCAAAGTTCTGAATTACTTTCATTCTATCATAAAACATTTTAATGAAAAATTCAGATGGACTTCGTCTCATCCATGATGACCGCACCCCAGTTCTCTGTGATGAACCCCTCAGGTCCTGGATGACCCCAGTCTTAGTGTTTTCTCGACTGATTTACCGCAACAAGACATGCTCCAGGACCAAGGTTGAAATCCACTGTCCAATAGGTGTGGGCAGCATTCTCTATCACTTTATCAAAACACCAAACGAGGATGATCTTTTGGAAGAGCGGTGTCTATTACTCAAGTACAGTTCCACAAACATCAATGGCAAGTCAAATCAGGAAGCTGTCCAGTTCTGTGTGGTTCTATGCTCCATATCAGTTCCTGACATCTTCTGTAGATACATCAGTGTAATGAATGAGTGAAAATGTATACAGACATTTATTTAAAAAAAAAAAATATATATATATATATGTATATATATATATATATATAAAAGCTCGAGAATCTTTTCATAGCATGCACTATGCACTTGGTGTCATGACAGCATAATCTGTCCACATTTTTCACACACATTTTCAGGCTTTAATGGATATCTGAAAGAGTTGAAAAATCAGGACATTTGTGCATTAAAAAAAGATGAAGCATAAATAATTCAAAAGAGCTTCAAACAGGGTCAATCCTGACCAAAGCAAACACAAACCAATTAAACAACTTTCACTGATATGCCAGCTTGCCTTTCCATCTCGCTCTCACATCTCCATTCGAGATGACGCACGGAGTCACCTAGGATGTGACGGCCAAATTGCTTTTGCGGAATTATAAATGCCAGGGTCAGTGCGGTGCAGCCATGACAGAGTGGAGTCTTTAACTTGTGCCCAGGCGTATTTCGAGATCAAGCGCTCTCACAAATCAGATAACTTAGCGAGAATTTTCTTCATTAAACTCTTCAAGCGAAAGATCACCAGAAGTGCTGGTCGAGTTACTGTATCTGAGGCGCAATTTGACTGTTTAAACACTGTTCATTAATAACTAATACTCTCTGGGATTCCTTCACAGTTTGATGATTTTAGGACTGCTGATCTCTCTATAGCTGTAAGTAGTCCTCATCAGGGGTACCGGCTGCTCTGTTGGTAAATGCTTCGTTTCGTGGCATCATTGTGTAAACATTTGCACCATGGGCTCATAAACCTGGTCATTAACAAAGTTTAGATAAAAACTGCAGTAAAGTCTAATTACATATACCCTAAAAGGTGTTATTTTCAACCCTGCTCATTACGCCCCCTGTGGCTTTATTGCAAATTGACCGTAAAGCACCAGATGAGCTGGTCAAGCTGGTAGAACATCTTAGGTAACTGGTTCAGCTTTCTTATTATTTGAATAAATCTTTCAATAAATGTTTGAGCATTAAGGATCTAGTGGCCACTATGCATGATGGTTGTATCACACATCACCCTGAAATAGGGTCGATCTGGACTCTGGACCTTCTCACATTGTTTCAAATTCTTTTCAAAATATTTAAGCCTCTTGGCAAACTACAGCCTTTTTTTCCTGCTAAGTCTCACTAGCAAGTGGGTTTCTTATGGACAAAGCTATTTCGTCCAAATCCCATGAGTTCTCGTCAAATTGTATGTTCGGAAATGCTCTTAATTTCAACTCTCAATTTTTTTTACAATACTTCACCAAGCATTTACAGTAAGTAATGATGCTGATTCATGACTTGTTTATTTGTGTATATCTGACCACATTTCATTTATGAAGTTATCTTCGCTATCTTCACTAACTATTCATTAGCACTATCGTTCCATGTTTTAATAATGTGTTAGACACATTATTAAAGTTCTTTGATCTTCTTAGTTGTTTTCTTTGACATTGTACTGTATGTGCAGGAGAATTAAAGGACCAAGGCTGGAAATGCCAGACAAACAAACGAACAAAACAATAAAACAATAAAAAGCTGTAGTAGTACTGTAGTAGTCTAAAGAGACTGATCATAAACCTCTTGACTACTGTGCATATAAACCTAAAAAGAAAAAAAAAAGCAAAGCTTTTCTATCAATATTGAGCCGTTATCCCAAAGTCCTTATAATCGACTCTCTGGCCTTCACAGTCCTCCATTGGGAACCACTGAAACCAGCTCATCAGCAGCATGTCAATGGGCTGCTCTCGCTAGCTCTCCACTCTGCCTGCGTCTCACTTCAGATTCGGGTCAACAGCTATAATTAGCCTCCGTTTGGCAGGTGACTTCAAATCCAACTCCCAAGATACACTCGAATATGCCACATGTCACTTTAAATGCCAGTGTTCCCACCATCATTAGCTTTAGTTATGTGTCAGGATGAGGATGAGGATGATAGAGGACAGTGTTGTAGCGCTTGTAAAATTGCTTGCTTGGGTTTCCAATTTTAAGTTTTTAGGTGATTATGGGTGTAAATAATTGTGACAGAATAGACAGATTGAAATACCGACTGTGTGGCCTTGAAAGGTGTCCAGGATTGCTGTGATTAGTTCTCCATATTCAGAGTTGGCTACTTAAAAAGGCCAATATTTACACAGGAAATCTTACACGCATTCAAATGTGGGTTAAGCACATGCTTAAGGTCATGTTCTTGCTAATAATACATTAGCGCATAAATATGTTGGTGCATGAAAAGCTCTCAATATCACTTTTTTCTCTCTTTTTTATCTATTATGCATGTTTAATTCAACACTTAAGGTTGGTTACGCCTAAAGCAGTCATTTCTTCAGTCTAGTCTAGTCTTCTAATCTTAGTACTGTACCTGAGCCGATTATTACTTTGTCCAGTCAATGAACACAGCTGAGTAAATCAAAGCTCAAAACAAAGCAGAGATTATCTTACTCGGAGGACATTGTTGTTTAAATGCGATGTCACCTCGATATTTGTGCTGCAATGAATGCAGAAAGTCCTTCAGCGTACCAACAAAACTTCATAAGAAAAGTGTACTTTTCAAAAGATCCAAAACCTACAGTGCCAAGACCAACTGGCTGCACCTCACCTCTGTTATCCAGGCTGTGTTTATGATTCACATCACAACCTCCTTTTCCCAGACTGTCCATGCTGCAAGTGCCCTGGCTGCAGAAGTCATCGTCGAGCTGAACCTTCCCATCCAGCAGCTGGACGGGCTGGTCGTCATCTTCGCAATCACAGTCGTCCAGGATGGGCGTCTCGCGGATGGCCATGCCGATGACCGAGCCATGCTGGTGGGTGCGGGGAGTCCGGAACCCGTCTCTGGACTGGGGTGGTCCCAGCAGCACCGAAGGGATGTAGTGGATCTCATGGGTGGCTTCGGTGCTGGCGCTTTTTTGGGGCGCGCGGCGACGACGACACCAACGCTGCCGAGTATACAGGACCAGGGTGAAGAGGAGGATGAGGAGGAGGAGAGCGATCAAGCCACCCTGAGAGATAAGGAAATAACAGAATAACACATTTAAGACTTTTTATGACAATATCTCAATCTCTTCTCATTGAAAAAACAGGAAAATCTTCTTTGCTTCAGGGAGAGAAAATTATTTAAAAATGTTTTAGTCCATTTGGATTTTGATAACAGACAGAAATTTGCAGGAATAAGATCAGAATATCAGACGAAAATCAATCTTGGATGTTTGGCATAATTTTTGCCACTCATTAGAACATCGGAAAGGATTTCCAAATCAGATATAGTAGATTGAAACTATGCTATAGAGCTACAGTAGTCAGGAAAGGCTTTAATTTGTTTCTATTTAATCCATCAGAAAGTAATTGTTTTCCTCAAGCCTGTGGGCCCTGGGAGTCCCCTAGATCAGGGGCTTCAAACAAACAGCCTTTACAGGTGAGGAAGAAGATAGCAGATGCAGAAGAGAGCAGATTTTAAAACCATGGTTTAAAAATTATGTGGGCAAATCAAGACTCCTTCCACAAAAGACTGAAGTAGTAAGACAATTTCTTAAATGAAGAGTACAATAAAAGAATAATAGGCAAAAGAGTCCGAAGAATGATGCAAGCATATTGCAAATATGTAAAAATGTTTATTT
>QMIH01003741.1:9985-29487 GCA_003987875.1 Clarias batrachus | reverse complement strand
TCACTCATTGTCATTCTGTCTCTCTCTGTCTCTCTCATTGTCATTCTGTCTCTCTCTGTCTCTCTCATTGTCATTCTGTCTCTCTCTGTCTCTCTCATTGTCATTCTGTCTCTCTCTGTCTCTCTCACTGTCATTCTGTCTCTCTCTGTCATTCTGTCTCTCTTCGTGTCTCTCATTTTCATTCTGTCTCTCTTTGTCTCTTTATCATTCTCTTTATCTCTGTTTGTATTTCTCTGCATTTGCTGTTGTCTGTTACTCTTTTTGCTTACTCTTTTCTTTCTCTCTTTGCCTCTTGGTGTCTTTCTCTTTGTTTTAATCTCTGTCCCTCTCTCTCCCTCTCTCTCCTTTCTCTCTTTTTCTGCCTTTCTTTCCTGCTCTCTCTGTCCACCCATATGTCTCTTTGTCTATTTCCGTCTGCTGTTCTTCATCTCTCTCTGTGTCTCTGCCTGTCAATCTGTTTTTCTGTTCATCTCTTTTTTTCCCTCTCATCCCGCATTTCTCTCTGTTTAAATTCCATTCTCTCATTTCTTAAACTCTGTCTTCCTAAATTTGTTCATCTATCTTTCTGTCTGTCTCACGGTCTTTCACCTGTCTCTGTCACTCTTTTCCTGAACCCTGTCACTTCTTTATGCCTCTCTTTTTTTAATCAGTGTACAACTTTCTTGTTGTCTCTSTATCTCCTCTTAGTTTGCTTATCTCTCTGCTTAATGTCTCTATTCTGCATTTTTCCTCTTTTCTCACTCTTTCTGCCTCTATTTCCCTTTACAGAGTCTCTCTCTCTCTTTCTGTCTTCGAGACGGTTTGTAGTCATTTCTCTCCTTGTTGCTCTCCTCCCAGGTGACGTTTCGTACCAGAATCTACCACTGCAACATTAACAGTCAGGGAGTGATCTGCCTGGACATCCTGAAGGACAACTGGAGCCCGGCGCTAACCATCTCCAAGGTGCTGCTCTCCATCTGCTCTCTCCTCACAGACTGCAACCCTGGTAAGACGCACAAACCCTCCCCCTCAGGACGTCCCCGTTACCCTGACCGTCCTCTTGTTTATGTGTGAAAAATGTTTCTGCATCATCAGCTATTTTAAGCCCCGAAGCTCAGTTTATCATGAGCGTCTCTTAACCTTGGATTATTTAAACGGCGAGCCTGATATTACGATTCCTGTGCAGTCCTTCGTCATGAACCAAAACAGAACGTGCGTAACAGGTGCCAAAAGCCTTGAACTGTTATTCACGCTGTAGTCGACTGCCATGCCGTAATCAGTCTGGTTTCACAGACGAGTCGACATTCCAAGACGTTCTGAAACGCTTTYAATCGGCGTTCCGACCTCAACCTGGTCGATTGTTCTGATGGCCTTGAGTGCACGCTGTTGGCATGTGGATGAACTACGCATAGAGAAATCCATTTTATTAATGAGCGTCTGTGAGACGATGAGCAAGAGTGTCATGATGAGACGGCGGCATACAGTGTATTCAGTCTATTTATAATCAATGCAGACTTATCACATGATTAGTTGCATCACAGTATTACAGTCACAGAGACACGGCTGATATATGACAGAAGTGACAAATCACACTGCTTTTCTGTGAATATTTTATATAGTGTAATACATACAAAAGTAGTCAGTAGTCACGTTTCAAAAATGATCGGGCTGCATCAAGCAAAGAAAACAATTCAGGAGATTTGAAATTACTAAGGAGATTTGAATTGCTACAGAGCATAACGATTGAACTTTGGAGCGATAGAAAAAGGTCATGTGGTCTGATGAGTCCAGAGTCATGGGTGCGTCAGGGTAAAGAAGGGAAGCACGTACCGCGATGCCCATCATGCATAGTGGCCACTGTACAAGCCTCTGAAAGTAATGATATGATCTGCGGTTGCTTCAACTGGTCAGGTCTAGACTCCACAATGTTATGCGGCAAAAATATGAAGTCAGCTGATGACGTGAATGTACTGATTATCACATCTATGGTGTTTTTCTTCTCTGATGGCACAGACATATTCCAGGACTCAAATGGTGCCAAAGGAGTTCTGGAAGCATGAGGAATCATTTTCAGACATGAACTGACCACCATCAAAGCTAAAACTGAATTAATGAAATGTTAAGAGTGCGCAACTTTTTTTGGCCAACCAGATTCCTATAGCCTCTTTTATTTATTTTGTAATTGATCATATATCTGTATTAGTCATTTTGACCAGTCGTAATGGATACTGTCTTATAGTCAGGGATTTGTTTTATTATTTAAACCCTTCGGTTTTCAAACCAAAGCAAATAAACTCAATAAAAATCTGTCTCCGTTTATAATGATTGAAAAGGGGTGACATGCTTAACAGGCTTATTATTCCATGTGCTATCTRTTTGCATTGCATTATTGCTGCCTTGAAATGACGTGTAGATGAGGAACCTGTGGCCATCTGTGTAAATAAGGACCTGTTTATTAAAGCATCTGGCTGGCTAATCAATATGGAAAGGAGGGAACAGTGYAGAAAMGTAGCATTAAAAACAGCTAGCCTGCCCACTTTTGACGGTATGGCTTACAGCYGGAGGCAAATTAGAGCCGCGGGTCTTCCTGCCCTCCAAATAATACCATGAGGTCTCTGATTCTGTTTCCACAGTGTACTGCCAGTTGGGCATTAAAGAAATTGACCTGTGGAGGGCTTTTTCAGGACTAGTTACCTATTAGGGGTGCCTTCAGGACTAGTGGCCCTTTGGGGACCTYTTCAGGACTATAGGCCAATTGTAGAAGTGTTCAGGACTGCAGAATTATCTGGGTCTACAGACATACTGATGTCTTCATTACTACAGACCTTTTGAGGACATCTTCAGGACTACAGATGTATTGGAGACCTCCTCAGGATTAGCGGACCATTGGGGATGTTTTAGAAATAGAGCCTCTACTTTCTACTTTCTGGGGACATATTGAGAATTAGAGACCTATTGGGCACATCTTCCAGAGTAGAGACCTATTGGAGATGTCCTCAGGAATAACTATAGGGGATCTATTCAGGAATGGAGACCTATTCGGGAGATCTTTAGGAATAGAGTCATACTGGAGACATTTTCAGGATTAGAGATCTATTGGGGATGTCTTCATGAGTAGAGACACATTGGGGATGTATTCAGAAAAAGAGGGCTATTCAGGATATATTCAGAACTATTGGGTACATATTCTGGATTAGAGATCTATTGGGTACATATTCTGGATTAGAGATCTATTGGGTACATATTCTGGATTAGAGATCTATTGGGTACATATTCTGGATTAGAGATCTATTGGGGACATATTCTGGATTAGAGATCTATTGGGGACATATTCAGGATTATAGACCTATTTAGGATATCTTCAGGAATAGACATCTATTGGGTACAAAATCAGGATGAGAGACCTACTGGGGACGTATTCGGGGTGAGAAACCTATTGGGGACGTATTCGGGGTGAGAAACCTATTGGGGACATATTCGGGGTGAGAGACCTATTGGGGACGTATTCAGGATGAGAAACCTACTGGGGACGTATTCGGGGTGAGAGACCTATTGGGGACGTATTCAGGATGAGAAACCTATTGGGGACGTATTCGGGGTGAGAGACCTATTGGGGACGTATTCAGGGTGAGAGACCAATTCGGGATATCTTCAGGAGTACATACCTACTCAGAAATAACAAACAATAGGGGATGAATTTAGGAATCAAGACCTATTTGCGATATCTTCAGGAMTAGAGACATAGTGGGGATGTCTTCAGAACTATATGCCTACTGGAGACATMTTCAGGACTGGAGATCTATCTTGGTCGTGTTCAGGGTTAGCAACCCACTGGGGACATTTTCAGGACTGGACGTCTTCACTACTGGGGACCTATTAGGGCTGTATTCATGACCAGAAACCACTTGGGGACATCTTCAGGATCAGTACAACCCTAAAAATATTACCAACCAAGAGGTCTTTATGAGCAATTTACTAATAGTAAAGTCTTAATAATGACCTAAGGACCTCTTAAGGAGTGTTGAATTGTAAAGACGTTCTACAGACGACCCGAGGACTAGCTCGGGACTAGTTTCCCAATGGGAGTAGGAAAACCTTTTCTCAGGCTTTCTCAGGTTTTTTACTCYGGTGATTCCACTGTGTAGTCCTTTACAATTTTTACTTGTCACAGTGTATGAAATGATCCCAATAAAATCTTGACAGGATTCTACAGTGTATAAAATAACGTGTCTCCTCCATGTCAGATGAAGATCCTAGATATACGATTAAAGGAAATTACTGTGCTCCAGCGCCATACTGGTGCACAGACACACAGGACAGGTTTGTAGCTTTTTGGCTGGAAAGCTTTCAATAGCTTCACGTTGTGGTAACAGTAAAAAGACAATGATCTATGTGATAATGAGCTAGTCACACACACACACACACACACACACAGGCTGTAATATCTTCCTCGGTTTCTTTTTATGTCGCTTCCCTTTTTGACACATCATGACCTAACTGTGATGAGACACACTGTCTGCTGCGACAAGTCAACAAACCGCTCTTCCTGTTAATCTTATKKGTAGTATTTATGTTTCGCCCTCACCACTAGCATATTTGTAGTCGCCCAGTGAGCTGTGTCTAATCCTATGCTGTCGTTCTATTGGTGGGTTGGTGGGTAGGTGTCATAGCAACGGTCTCACACTTTGAGATTCTTCTGACACTTTCTCGTTGCCTGACTTGAGTCAGTGTGGCTTTAGCTCAGACACTGCTGAGCATGTCACGTTGTGCACTCCAAGACTGCCGATCTTACAACCATGATTGTGTTTGCAACTAATAATCATACAACGTGAAGCAAATTGAACTGTGACAGCTGTTGGACTACTAATGCTTTTTAACCTGTTTGTGTTATTTAGCCCACATAATAAAACTAAACATATATAAAAGTTAGCATAGGATTAGATCTAGAGTTATGAATATCATTATGAGTAAATAGGGACGGGGTCACACAGTGGTTAAAGCATTGGACTACTGCACACAGAACCCCAGCACCACCAAATTGAAAATGGTTAGGCCCTTAACCCTTAACTTCTACCTGCTATATATAACGAGATAAAAATGTAAGTTGCTCTGTAAATGCAAATAAATATATTCTAAAGATTGAAGAATTCCTAGCTTTTGCATTCTCCAGTTTCTTCAAGCACTATAGAAGACGTGTTGGCGAACTAAATGAAGGGGTGCCAATAATTCTGACATATGATTTTTTTTTAATAAGATGTTTACCGTTAGTGTTTACATTTGTCATATTTCCAATGAAGCCATGGCAGTTCAAAGGGCTAAGGCACTGATTTACTGAGGTTCAAGCCCCAGCTCCACCAGGTTGCCATTGCTGGGCCTTTGAGCAAGGCCCTTAACCCTATCTGCTCCAGGTGCGCTGTCACATGGCTGGCCCTACGCTCTGACCCCAGTTACGAGGGAATATGCAAAGAAAGTATTTTCCTGTACAGTAATGTGTGTGACAAATAAAGGCTTAACAATGTGAGATTAAGCTGATTAACAAGAATATCTTTTTAACCAATACTTTTGCAGCTGCCAGAATTCAGTCGATCAGACCCTTTCATTCAGGCTTCTCGCAATAACATCCATGTGAATGCTATCAGTCAAATTTAGATCAAGGTGTGTGTGTGTGTGTGTGTGTGTGTGTGTGTGTGTGTGTGTGTGTGTGTGTGTGTRTGTATATATATATATATATATATAAAAGGATATAAGTGATATTGCGCTGAGCAGCTCAGATAAATAAAACATATAGATAGATAGATAGATAGATAGATAGATAGATAGATAGATACTTCAGATTTACACAAGTGACGGACGTAGCTAAGAGACAGTCAAGGGAGGGAAAAGAACCCAGCATGAGAAAATAAACAAATAGGAGTCAAATTTAGGTGCAGTAACTTGCAACAAGAAGGAAATGGGATTATTGCTGGAATTTGTATCTTTACCCAGTAGCTTTGAGCTAAAGATACTTGAGCTAAAGAACTTAAAATAGCAGACTATAATAGTGTCTAATGGGAGGTGTTTGATGGATTATTTGTGTTTTTGTCTCTCAAACGCTGTTATATTGGGTGACGAGTAAACTCTTCAATGTGTAGACTAGCATGGTAACACAGTCCAGGTCATTTTTGACAGGTTAGATTAGATTAGAAAATGCACTGAGAACACGTATCAGGGGAAAAAATGAAAACACTCAATGAAAGGCAAAAGGGATGATGGATTTGTTTTGTAAGCTGTATTTTAAATAGCTAGCGGTAGTAGGCTAGCTAGCATCTAGCAGTACAAGATATGTAATATTCTGGAACATTGAAGAATTTACATTTTAATTACGTTATCAGATTTGCTGTACTTTAAGGGAACACCGGTTTGGACCAGTTTATTATATAAATGTCTACTGACTTATTCTTCATAGCCACAAGATCGATCCCTGAGGAATAGCGTACAGCACAACTCGTGATCCAAAACTAGCCTGCAGTGGCAATTTTCTACCAGAGAGGGCGACTTTTTAAAATCTCAGTCAGCATAGCTGATCGGTATGAGGCAGTTATTTGTGTTTTTGTCTGTCAAACGCTGTTATATCGGGTGAAGAGTGAACTCTTCACGGTGTAGACTAGCATGCTAACACAGTCCAGGTCATTTTTGACAGGTTAGATTAGATTAGAAAAGAACACGTATCGGGAAAAAACGAAAACACTCAATGAAAGGCAAAAGAGCTGATAGATTTGTTTTGTAAACTGTATTTTAAATAACTAGAGGTAGTAGGCTAGCTAGCATCTAGCAGTACAAGATATGTAATATTCTGGAACATTTTAATTACGTTCTCAGATTTGCTGTACTTTAAGGGAACACCGGTTTGGACCGGTTTATTATATAAATGTCTACTGACTTGTTCCTCATAGCTGCGAGATCGATCCCTGAGGAATAGCACACGGCACAACTCGTGTTTCAAAACTAGCCTGCAGTGGCAGTTTTCTACCAGAGAGGGCGACTTTTTTGAATCTCAGTCAGCATAGGCGATCGCTATGAGGCAGTTAAGTTGCATTTGTAACTCGTAAACTTCTTCACCGGGAATAGAATTTTTATTTCTTAAAAGGAATTATGGGATGCCTTCCCTGGAAGAAATAGTCAAAATGCGAAATAACAAGGTCTTTGCTGATTAAAAAAATCACATGTTGTAGCAGGCAAATGGCGTCTCCTCAGGCACAGGGAGTTGATATGTTCATTTTTTTTCGTATGTGTTGAATGTTTAGGCGCAGGAACGCTCCCTCATTCCCTCTTCACCCTTTATTCACAGGGAATAGGCTTTCACATACGCAGCATTGAATAGGAACATCTAGCCTCCCTCCCCTGCGCTGCACGCCTGTTCCCCCTGAAGGTGCTATTCATGGAGAAAAGATCAATGAGACACAGCTTATTAAAGACAGCCCAGGGTGCAACGACAGTTAATTAACCCTCACAGGCCTGTCGTTCCTCCGTCACACACACACACACGCAGAACTGTATTGTGCTGCAGAGAAGCCACGTTCGAGCACCTTTGATTTTGAGGTCAGTGATTAGTGGTGTGGATTTGGCTGTAGGAAGCTGATCTGATTGTATTTATCATGAGGTTCCCACAATGTGGAGTTTGTTTACCCAGCCTCTTCACGAGTGCATGGAGAGTTCCGGAATACTCCAGAGGCTCTTAAAGAAGTTACGCACCATTGCAACAAACAGCTTAACATATTCTTCACTATTGGGATGAAGCTGTGAAAAAGTATTTGCGCCTTTTTTTTTTTCCTTGTATATTTGTCACAATTAAATCATCAATCATATCATCAAACAGATTTTAATATTACACAAAGATCACTTAAGTAAATACAAAATACAGTTTTTAAATGATGATTTTTTTTTAGGAGAAAAACCTGGTCGTATGTGAAAAAGTAATGGCCCCCTAAACCGAATAACTGGCTGTGCCACCTTAGAAGCAGCGACCTCAGCAATCACAGTTTATGGTTCCATGTTCCATCAATTATAGCAAGTCATCCAGGTCCCGAAGCTGCTTTGACCATCACACTACCACCACCATGTTTTACTCTTGGTATGATGTTCTTTTTATGAAATGCTATGCTAGTTTTATGCCAAATGTAACAGGACATGCATCTTCTAAAAAGTTACTTTTTTCGTCTCATCAGTTCAGAGAATATTTGCCCCAAATCTTGGGCATCATCAATATGTGTTTTTTTTTTGTTTTTTTTTTTTTTTTTTGCAAATGTAAAATGATCCTTTGTGGTCTTTTTGGCAAGCAGTTGCTTTCGTCTTGGAACTCTCCCATGGATGCCATTTTTGCCCTGTCTCTTTCTTACTGTTGAATCATGGTCACTGATCTAAACTGAGGCAAGTGAGGCCTGCAGGTCTTTAGATGTTGTGCTGGGTTCTTTTATGAGCTCCTGAACGAGTTTCGTTGTGCTCTTGGAGGAGTAATTTTGGTAAACTGGCCAGTTCTGAGAAGGTTCAYCACTGTCCCAATTTTTCTCCATTTGTGAATAATGGGTCGCTATGGTCTCGAAGCYATAGAAATKGCTTTRTAACTCCTTCCAGTGGTAAAGCACTCACCCTATCATATGGAGATCGCAAGTTCGATTCCCRGGTGATGCCGCTATCGCTCACAGCCGGAGGCCTAGAGAGAGCTGATTGGCTGAGCTCTCTCAGAGGTACAGAGTGATGAGAGGTACTTAGKGCTCCCACATTAATCACGGCTCTGTGGCCAATCATGGCCGCCTGTGAGTTCACGCAAGCGGAAGGAGCGGATAGCGCTGTCCTCCGAGTGTGTTACTCCGCCCCCAACGGTGCGTGAGCAAGCAGTTACTGGTGTCACGTGGTTCAAAGAAAACACATGATAGTCTTCGGGCCTCCCGACTGAGTGGTACTAGTAGCCTTAATGTGGGAGCCACTAGTGATGGGGAATTGGACACGACTAAAAATTAGGGAGAAAATCTGAGAAAAATCCAAAAATAAATAAATAAATACATTTCTTTTCATCACAGCATGATGTATTGCATTTTGAGATCTTTTAGCATGATTCAATTTGTCAGACAGGTTCTAGTYAAGTGATTTCTTGATTCAAAACACCTGGCAGTAATCAAGCCTGGGTGTGGTAAAAAAAAATTATGATTTAGCAAGGATGGATTACTTTTTCACATAGGACTAGTTAGGTTTGATGAGCTATTTTCCCTTAATAGTAAAATCGTCATTTCAAAACTGCGTTYTGATATCTTTGCGTAAAGCTTTTAAGCCAAAGCCTCCATTAAATTAAAATCACAAAATCGAATGTACCATCTACCTTCGCTTCATAGCTATACTGCTGCTCTCCTGGGATTTCCACACACAATAGTCACAAAACAGATCTTTTTGTATATAAGCAGAAACACATTTAAAAGCACAATGAACTAAAMCAGCAGGAGGTCACACCAGGTTCCACTTCTTTTAGCCGAGAAGAGGAACCGAGTCTACAGTGGGCACGGGATGAGAAAAATGATCAGAATCTTCATCTGCCGTAACCGTTACCATTGCATTGCATTGATTTACTACTGTTCTAATGCAGCACGGATTTCAGCAGCTGTGAGCTACACTTGCTGTGAGCTAACGTTACTGCCTTGTTCTTCTTCTCCACAGCCGACCCTCTGGTGGGAAGCATCGCCACACAATACCTGACCAACAGAGCAGAGCACGACAGGATAGCCAAACAGTGGACCAAGCGCTACGCCACATAGACCTTCCCACGATGCTTCACAGCTCCGTCCCTTCCCTTATCCTGACGACCCTTGACCCTTATCCCACAACGAACTGTCCTTCGTTTTCTTGTTGACTTGAACGCTTTTTTTATACAGTGTATGCATAATAAGAGCAAGCTGATCAGGATTGTACTTTTTTTTTTTTCTTTCTTTTTTTCAATACACTGAATGTTGGCATGGTCATCAAAAGCTGTATTATTTGTAATGTTATATTGCTGTTATGACCGTTCTACTATTATTTCGCGTTATTCAGAAGTGACCAGAGTGCACTTCATATCCAGCGGGCTCGACAAGTGCGTCCATCATCACCGAGCGAGTGGAAGGCGAAATAATCACTGAAAATCTTTTTTTTTTTTTTTTTTCGTGTTTTTTTTTTTTTTTTTTTTTTTTAATGAAGCGGACATTATATCCCCCCATAAATGATTGTTTTAACTCAGCTCCCCTTTCTGGTAAGTTGTATATGTGGAACACTATGGCACTGGCCTGATTATCTCGAAACGTCTCGTAAAAGTTCAGCAGCCTGAAGCTCGCCCTCGTGCAGCCGACGGCGGATTGTTGTAAAATGCACATTGTGAGAGAAAATTCATTCGACTGATTCCCTGTAAGTAACTGAGTGAATAAATGATGTGTTGAGTTGAAACGTGGTCTGGTCGGTCTGGTTTGTGGGGCTGTTCTGATGGAACACTTAACCCCTTTCCTTCCATGCTCAAGATTTTGCCACCATGTTTTGCCTTTTTTTTTTTTTTTTTTTTACTGACTTTTTACTAGTGCTATCTTGAAGTGAATGCGTTTTACCAGATGTTTTGATAATCTATTTTTGAATGTGTAATAAATTTGAACAGATCTCAGCTTACTTYAAGCATAATATATATATTTGTAAAAAGTCATTATGTAGAAGTAAGTAAAAGCTGACCATATTGTGCATGTGGCATCTGGATGATTTCCATAAATGGACAGGCTACAAGGGGTGTTCAAGTCAAACTGGGACTTGTGATTGTGCAGAAGAAGAAAAAACAGAAAACAATTATGTGAGTAAAACTGCTTGGATACCATCAAAGTAGAATTACATTTTTTTTTAATCACACTGCCTGCTTTATGTCTAAAACCCTGGCCTCCCAGGAACTCCTATAATGTGTCAGGACTGTACATCAATGCAGCAGTCGCTCCCAGTCGAGTTCCTGTAATGTGCAAGTGGTACTGGTGAACGATTGTGTGTACAGTTCCCATGCGACAAATTATCAGTTAGTTTTCAAGGATCAGGTGTTCCACTCGCTCAGTGTTTTCAGGAATGACCTCATTGKGCTSAGAGCCACCTCAGCCGGGATCGKCATTCACGGATGAACGGCTAATCATCTCATCACTAGTCCTGGTTTCACTCGAACGCCCCTCATACAAGACCTGYGCTTGGGGGTTACAAACAGCTCSACTCATTCCAAGCATTCCAACGTCCTTGTGTTATATTATTTACTTATGTGCTTATTTATAGCGCCTCCTGCAGTACCGGAGCACTGGTACGCCACATCCAATGCAGAGTATGTAATCTAAGCTCGTACACATGGTTTTGTTTTGTCTTCGTGAGGCCCTCGGAGACAAAAAAAAAAAAAAAGTCCTGAGGTGTTGGAATGTGCTGCCATGAAGAAGAAAAAACACGTGTGAAGAGCGTTTGAGTGCAGCAACAGAACAAAACACCTTCAGAGGTCTTGTGGAGTCCATGCCAGTCAAAATTGCCCAGGATCCTCCAAGCGTCCTCCTCTTACCAAGWCTAAATTAAGGAGAAAATCACTTTGTAATGATGATTTTAAAGTACAGAAATATCATAATGGGTTAACGAGCAGATGACGCGATGCATCTGCAGGCCCTCCTGGGGATGTTTAAACAGTGTCGTTTGCCGTGTGGGGGAAATTTCCCTTCCTAAAACCTTTCTCCTAGTTTGAGTCATCCGCTAAGAATACGCAGAGTATCAAGAACTAAACGTTCGCTCAACTTCACTTCACATATGTTCCCCTCTTAGGACTGCATTTCCATTGATCCATCTGGTACACAAGCAACGCAGAATGGAACCCAAGCACGCTAAAAGTATTGGCGCCCTTGATGAAGTTTTAAAGCTGGTGCAATCGTCCTGTCAAATATTTTTATATTAAAATGAATCCACCAAGTGGCTTAGCGATCCAGGATGTTCTTTTACATTCTTAAGGTTTATACTGTACTGTACTTCCTTTTTTTTTTCTTTTTTTTTTTCACTTCAGACATCTCGACAGTTTCTCGGTAGTGTCCCCGAGATGGTGGAACAGTAATTCTGATGAACTGAATATGGGTTTGTGGTCATTATCTTGCAGAGAGATCAATTTATACAACCAAGTGTTAACTCTCTGAGTATCAGCCAGGGTTCGAACATGGATTTTCACGGCATTCGGCAGACACGCTTCTCCTATTATACATCTGAGCAGACTTGGGTGTTCCTCAAGAGCCCAAAAGGCGGGTGAACCCATGACCTTCTGATACAGCCCTGAAGCTTTCCAAAGCTTTCCAAAGTTTTTCCTCCTCAGTATATCATCCTCAAAAGTTTGAATCCAGTCTCAACGCTTGTTGAGTTGAGTTGAAAGTTGAGGCAGTGCAGTTTGTCACTTGCTCTCTAGAGAGGCTGTAAACATCTCATTAGAGAGATTGCATCTACTTGTACATCCTCTTCCTGACAACTTTTCAAGCCTTGCAAACGTTTAAAACCGTTTCTTATGGACATGGTTGTCTGTACTTGTTTTGCATTTTAGAGGATTTTAAAATCCTCTACCTGACTTCAGTAGCTATTTCTCTCTTCTATGTTGTTCCTCATGAGGATGGAAGGCAAAGTGAGCAACAAGATCAAATGATTCAGCATGATCAAACAGATTTGATGGAGACTGATTCAGATACAGTTTAATTATTGTTGAGTGTAACGTTAACGTTTGACTGCTTTGCTGAGTAATTACAGGTTTTCTGGTTTCCTCCCACCTTCATCAATAGGTGGACTGGTTCCTCTAACTTGCTTCTTGATGTAAAGAAACTCCGATTTCCTCCCTAATTTAGCCGTGTCCAATTCCTCCCTGTCACTAGGGGGCGCTCCCACATTAAAGCTACTACTACCACAGTGCCGAAGACTGTTTCCGATCACCTGTTTCCTCCGAACCACGTCACACCAGCCGACCGCATCTTTTCAAGCTGCTCATTCACACATCGTTGGGGGGGTAACACACTCGGAGGACAGCACTATCCGCTCCTTCCGCTYGYGTGAGCTCACAGACGCCCCTGATTGGCTGTGGAGCCKTGATTAATGTGGGAGCACTAAGTACCTCTCATCCCTCCTCTCTGCGAGAGCTCGGCCAATCAGCTGTCTCTAGACCTCCGACTGCGAGAGGTTACAGCATCGAACTTGCGATCTCCGGATGATAGGGTGAACACTTTACCACTGCGCCACTCTGACGCTTTTAATCCTTCGAATTTTTAAGGATGCACTCGCTGGATGTTCACAGGAACGGGAATCTGTGTCTCCTCGGCCGGAATCGTCCTTCACGGATGTACCGCCTTCTTTAAGACATTTGCACCATTCAAATTTCTTGCTGCAGCAGAATCTCATCACTGTACCGTGCTTGACGTCTTCTGTAAATATCAATCGGCCTCAAGAGGTATCCACTGTTAGCACTGTCGCCTCGCACCTCCAGGGTCCGGGTTCCCGTCTCTGTGTGCATGGAGTTTGCATGTTCTCCCCGTGTTTGGTGGGTTCCCTCCTGGTACTCCGGTTTCCTCCCACAGTCCAAAGACATGCAGATTAGGCTAACTGGCGTTCCCAAATTGGATGGATTTGGCACCCTGTCCAGAGTGTACATGTCTCCTGGGATAGGCTCCAGGCCCCCCGTGTTCCTGAATACTGGATAAAGCGGTATAGACGATGAGTGAGTGAGTGTACTTATAAATGCAAATTAACAACCGATCCCTTACCCTGCCCAATGCCCTTTTGTAGAAGTGTATTTTTTTAGCCAATCAGTACACGGAACATGAAAACGGTGCCCAGAAGAGTCGAGCCAGAGGTCAGGCTATGTAAATTGTTCCTGACACTTTTTTTTCTGCGTGCCTGAAATTATGTCATACCAGGTGGGAAATTTGAATCCCAAGGGATGTTTTGTTTCCTTATATTCATTCTGTCTACATATAAAAAAAGAAGATTTTGCATAATAAGTGCTCTTCAAAGAGTCAAGTGTATATTTTATATTGATAAAGCAAATTCTTTTATGTACAGTGTAACTCACTCACTCATCATCTATACCGCTTAGTCCTGTATTCAGGGTCAYGGGGGGCCTGGAGCCTGTCCCAGGAGACTTGGGGCACAAGGCGGGGTACACCCTGGACAGGGTGCCAATGCATCGCAGGGCACAGACACACACACTCATTCACACACTACGGACACTTTGGGAACGCTAGATAACCTAACCTACATGTCTTTGGACAGTGGGAGGAAACCGACCAAGCAAGGGGAGAACATGCAAACTCCATGCACACAGAGACAGGAATCGAACCCGGACCCTGAAGGTGCAAGGTGACCGTACTAACCACTACACCACCTTGAGGAGTCCAACATTAGTGCTAATCCAGAGTAGGATTTCGTTCCTTTGTGACGTCTAACTGAATACAGCGTTATGCCTTCCAGAGGAACGTGACAGCCTGGGAATGMAGACATCACCTACGTGATATTTTCCACTCTGGCATTGTACAGGATAGTAATAGGAACTATTTCAGAATGATGTTATACCCTGTACAGTGTCACAGCCTGACCATCTTTTCATTGTGTCTGAGGAAACACCCGATTAAGTGCGTCGCGCTATCACACTGGGATTAMTTCAGGGTCTCGCGCAGCACAGTTATGGAGTAGTAACGTTGACCGTCCGGCAAAGCCACGAGGCCTGGTTTGAGAAAGACGGAGATCACGTTTCCGATTTTTGACCAGGTGCTTCATATGCGCTAGAGACAACTCGTGTCTGATCGTCTGCTGCATGTAATGCAAGCAGACAGCGAGACAGGCAGGAAACAGATTGATCGACTGCTCCGTGCACCCGTGTGTGTGTGTGTGTGTGTGTGTGTGTGTAACAGAGCGGAAAGCCCTTGAAACCCATCCTGTTACAAACTCAAAGATCTTTGATGGTGGAGGGGGGAAGAATGAGCGGTGGCAGAGTTATCTGTAAATAGGGCAGTTCCTGCAGTGGCACAAACCAACGCTACAAGCTTAGTCAGAAAGAGACATTTGTGCAAAGACAAGAGAGTTCTAAACAAGCACCAAGTATGTCTTATATTATATCCATGTCGGTTGTTTACAATGCGAACCATTCGAGATTAGAGGCACAAAAGAGCTTCACATGCTTGATTCTCTTAATTGCATGTCAATGCCAATACAGTATGTCTGAGTAGGACTAACATTCCTGTTCGGTTTTGTATTTACAAACACTTTCATCTTAGCTTTCTTACATTTTAGGRCTAATGATCCTGAATACAGTGTCTGTATTACAACGAATGAATATACTGTACACTACCAGTCGAAAGACTAGACACCCCTTCTAATTCCAATCTTTCCTGATTTGTATTTCTTTCTACAGTGTAAAACAATGCTGAAGGCGTCCAAAATATACAATCATCTCTTTTTGATCTGCTCTGTGWAGCCTTCATAACGGCTCTAATCTGACGTGCTGGTTGTTAATTGCTGATTTCTGAAGCTGGTAACGTCAAATGAACTTTGGAGATTTTTTGGAGTTTGGGAAATTGATTTCCTGGGAAGGTCTTAATGGAACACGTCATTAGAAAATACATTTTTACATTTTTAAAACAGTCAAGCATGAAGGATGATGCGAAAAGCTCATTTTTTTGTGTGTGTGTGTGTGTTTTGACCTAAATGGAGCTTAGGGTTAAATCCTCTTTCAGAGGATCTCTGTTGTTGCCTTTAACCATATCCTGTTTCCGCAGGGTATACATCTGAGGTTACACTCGTATACAATCTCGTCGACATCCATTAAAACTCAAATTGGGTCATGGATAGAAGAAGAAAGAAAAAAAAAAACACACCAGGATTTTTTTTTTTAAAGTAAGCAAATTATGGCCTTGAAACAAAGTGCTCTAAACACAATTAGAGAAGAATGATGGAAAAAAAAATATATACAATTGTGGTTGTGAACCTTCAACTGTAATGTAAATTGTTAAATATTTACTGGACATTACAAGCTATTTGGGCACTTTCCATGGAAGAAGACTGGCTTAAAAGCACTTTTGGTCACACTTTTTGGTCATGTGCCTCATCAGCATGTTTGCAGCAAAAGGGGCCAAAGTGTGTATGAGGTCGAGCACCGGATACCCCGCTGCCAATATGGCAATGTGTCATTAATGCTGTGGGGCTGTTCCATGGCTTGTGGCTCAGGGGCTCACGTGATGACTGATGGAATACAAACATAATATCTAATGTGTAGTACAAACTTGAGAATGTAGGGGAGCCCAAAATGTTTGGTTTTTAACAAACAAAGATAGTAAATGATGGGACTCTCATTCACTCCCTTTACTCCTTATCCTGTACAGGGTCGCAGGAGGCCTTGAGTCTATTCCAGGGGACTCAGGACTTGGGGCATGAGGCGGTTTACACCCTGGTCTTGGTGCCGATCCATTACTGGGCATAAGCACAAACCCACTCACTCACTCACTCATTCACTCACTCATTCACTTACACACTGTACCAATTGGATGTATCCAGAAGAAACCCACCAAGCAAATGACGACTCCACAAACAAAGACCTGAAGGCAGGACTCGAACCCCTGACCCTGTAGGTGTGAGGCYACAGTGCTAGGAAGAGACTCCATAATAGAAAATAAGGTCAAATACAAGTTCCCCTACGTCTCTAGTCATCCTAGCCAACATCCTGGAAATTTGCTGGAGAACATAGCAGGTTCTCAGCAAAAATGACTTCCTTCAGAAACCTGTGCATTAAATCCCTGGCCGTTTGAGGAAATGGGTTGAGCCCAACGGTGCCTAGGTTGAAATTTTCTTCAATGTAATAAAGTACATATGAATACTGTATATTGTAGCCTTTGTAGCAGCAATTAAAAAAATTGTTTGCTCTTGACCAGCATGTAGCACCTGGAAAAGATGGTCTACCAGTTTGACCAGTTCAGCCTGTATTTAAGCAGCTGGTAGCTTATCGGATTAATCTGGGGTTTTCAGGAGGGCAAATAAATAAATGATTGTATAAATAAACRAATAGTATAACACACATATCGCTGAAAACTGCGGTGAAAATAAAAGAACACTTATATGCCCAAAAGTATGTGGACATCTGACCATCCCACCCGTTAGTGCCCATTCTACAATCACAATCAGTGGTTGTAGAGATTTGTCACTCAATAGTGCAGGACTTTATCAGTTTGTACCAGAGCCTCTGATAACGAAAGTGGACTCTTCTGTTATACTGAACTTGCAGCCTCCTAACACACATTGTGTCCGCTGATCAAGCTCTGCTATCACCCAAATGAGTATGGGTTCCTCATAAGATTTCTTCTCATCCATCTCAGGGAGTTTTTTCCTTGCCAGCGCTGCACTCAGCTTGCTTATTGGGGACACTGAGTTGCAGATTTCCTCACACATTTCATACTCACTCATCATCTATACCGCTTAATCCTGTATTCAGGGTCACGGGGGTGACTATCCCCCGTTAGGCTTAGGGCACATGGCAGGGTACACTCCATCTGTACAATCCATCGCAGGGTGCAGACACACACACATACACTCACTCATTCACACTACTAYGGGCAATTTGGGAACGCCAATTAGCCTAACCTACATGTCTTTKGACTGTGGGAGGAAACCAGAGTACCCAGAGGAAACCCACCAAGCATGGGGAGAATATGCAAACTCCATACACACAGAGATGGGAATCGAGCCTGGCTGGGGATCGAACCCGCACCTTGGCGGTGCAAGGCGACAGTGCTAACCACCACACCACCGTGTTTTCATACTCATTTCTCTAATTTTCTTTTTGCCTATGTAAAGCTGTTTTGTGACTGCTGTTAAAAGCACTATATAAATAAAACTGAATTGAATTGAATCTGTGTTCCTTTAGTGAAGTCAAAAGTGTTTAGTAGGATTGAGGTCAGGGCTCTGTACAAGACTTTAAGACATTCTTCTACATCATTGGTTCTAAACTTGGTTTAAGGGTAAGTTTTGTTGAATTTCTTTTCTCAGCCCAGAGCACACCAAATTCTACGAGAACAGGATTGAGAACCATGACACAAATTATGTCTTTATGGACCGTGCTTTGTGCACAGGGGTATTGTCATGCTGGAACAGGTTTGGGCCTATTACTGTAGGTCCAAAGACATTCAATGCAACTCTGTGAGAACGGTTTAAGGAAGAACCTCATATGAACTTGATTAGGTGTCCGCATACTTTTGGCCATATTGAATGATATATAAATGTTAAATGTTCCGGACTAAGGAGTAACAATCATTTTCATAATTTTAACTATAAATCGAGATAATACCAAAAAAAGCACAACTTTATGCACTGGATATGTATTATGAGGTAAATATATGCAGRCAAAAGACTAAAAGTGATTCTCAACCCAGGTTCTGGAGGAAATCTTTAATTTGTTTCTCAGATCCCAGAACAACTAATCCTCCAGGGACCAGGGTTGAGAACTACTGCACAAATCATGTCTTTATGGAGCATGCTTTGTGCACAGGGGCATTGTCATGCTGGTGCAGATTTTTTGAGGATGAAGAGAAATTATTCTATACAAGTGTGTCCTTTTACTTTTTTGATGAACAAGCACATATGAACTTGATGGATAATGCCTATACATACAATTCCGTAATTTTTTTTTTTTTACATTTCTAATAGAGATAAACCAGCTGTTTGGCCAGTGACCACAGCTGGTTAGTTTTCAGTTTGATTGGTGGGATCAGTGATGCAACAGAATTTTTTTTTTATGGTTTTACATGATCAAAAATCATGTGCGTTAAAAGCCTCTGATCTGCCATTTTTTGCAGCCCGTCCCAGGAGACATAGGATAATCCATCTCAGGACACACACACACACACACACACACACACACACTATGGGCAATTTTGGAATACCAATTAGGCTAATCTGCATGTCTTCGGACTGTGGAAGGAAACCGGAGAACCAGGAAGAAACCCACCAAACACAGGGAGAACATGTAAACTCCATGCTAATTCAGTGGCACATCAATGTTATAGCAAAAGKTCTATAGAGATACTTAACATGCTATTGAACTGAGTATTCTAGAAACCAGAGAACCTGAATAAGAAGATTTATAAAGAATTATTGATATTTTATTGAGCAGGTATCTCGAAGCAGAAGTTCTATAGTCCCCTGTTGAACCTCTGCCCTGGAGGTGCAAGGAGACAGTGCTATCCCCTAAGCCACCATGCCGCTGCACTCTGAACTATTTACACATTTTCATTCCGTGTGGTAGGAGTGACAAATATGCCGAATAATAGTTAATGACTTTCTGTGGCACATTATATTGACCCCACCCTTGTGGGAGTTTGGGTGATGTTGCAGGGTGCTTGGGCCCGCTCGTCGTTGCTTGCAAATATATTTACTTATTAAAACTTTTTTGAAGGTTTAAAATCAGGAAAAAGGTCATTTTAAATCGGGATATTTATAAAATCGTGATACTTATAGAATCGTAATTT
>QMIH01003739.1:22944-33178 GCA_003987875.1 Clarias batrachus | reverse complement strand
GTGTGTGTGTGTGTGTGTGTGTGTGTGTGTGTGAGACGAGTAAATATGTTTGTGTCTTTGTGTGTGGTGTGTGAGTCTGTGTGTTAACATTAGTGATGTATGTGTTAGTATGTGTGTGATGTGTGTGTGTGTGAGACACGTGACTTGTAAGTGTGTGTGGGCGTGTGAGAGAGAGATGTGAGTGTTAAAATTTGTGATGTGTGATATACAAGAGTGTTTTGTATACGTGCGTGAGTGCGTCTGTGTGTGTGTCTGTGTGTGTGTGTATGTGTGTGTGTGAGTGAGTGTTAACATGTGTGATGTGTACGTGTGTTCAACAGGCTGCAGATGCTGGAAAGTACTGTAAGTGTCACACTACGATGTTCCTGTATGTGATGTCACTGAACGTGTCACTGAATATAATGTCACACAAAGTTATTAATCATTTTTCAGCATAAGTTTAAGACATTATGACGGCTGACCCACTTGAGATATCAAAAATCCCTCCGCAATTTTGCATCCTCATTGTCTTTAGATCACATCGGCCTGGTTTGGTGACGATCGTATAAATTCCCTAGGAGGCGTATATCAAAATCCCTTGGGTGCGTTTTTGCAAACTACCCAATGAGTCCAGGACATGCAGTGCGAAAGYTGTTCAATGAGCTCTAAATGTGTACCGAGTTTCGTGTGCCTACGTGAAAGTGTGTATGAGCTGTATGCAGCAAAATTTGGTGCATGGGCCTAATAATCAGTAATCCCCATCATTTATAATAAAAATGTCACCTTAATTGGCTTAATTGATTTACTATTTTGAAATATATAAAAATATATCAATATATATAATCAGATATATAAAAATCAAAATATTAATATTTTAAGTTTCATGTAAATGTAAGTAAGTACTGAGTGAGTCCATTTATATTCTGACTGACCTCTACTGTCCAATACAAGTCAAACACTGGCCTTGAAGATTATTAGAACAAATATTGCTGACTTTTGGCAATTGTTGTTTTTTGTTCTGAAACAAGCTGATTTAATATGAAATGTATGCATTTCTGAAGTTTGGAATATGGCAACAGTGGTCTGTAATAAAATTAAAATTATTAAATATACCTTTTTATTTTAGCTTTGTACTATATATAAAATGTTTAATTTAAATTTATACACAGAGTTCTGGGTAATGCCTGATATAAACGTTAAGCCTACACAATATTTTGGGCTAATCAAAGGTTTGTAGGCAAAACATTTTAAATTCAAGATCTGCACCTGATACATAGATGATTTAATATTAAATTATCTTAACTTCAGCAAAAAGGGTACTGGCAATAGATTTAATATTATTATAATTGGATTACTATAACAACTATTATAACAATAACTTTCTGAGAATTTATGCATTTAATTTTATTTAGCTATTACATAGTATTTATATACTGTAATATATTTTGTCCTTGTCTCCCTCATTCTCTCCCTGTACTTAGAATATGTTTGTGTCAGTGTGTGTTTATTAATCTGGGAAAAGGCCCTTTCCCTTTGCTTTTAAGAAAGCAAGCATGTTTTATCAAGTGACAATAAGACACACTTGAATACAGAGACAGGAAGGGCACCTCCTGTCCAAATCTGCAGGAAACAGGACGTGATCTAAATTCCCCCTTTTCCCCCCCCACTTTTTATTTTCATTTTCATTGAAAACATAAAAACCTACATACATACAATACCGCCTAAATCCTTATAAGAAAGAGATGGACCATGTATCCAGGTTCTCTTAGAAGTACTCCATCATAGTGAATTTAGCTTACTAAAAGGAACTCAAAACCCCACCTCCCACCGCACCCTATTAACATTGATCAAATTGTTTACAGAAGGTTCATAAAAAATAAAATAGAAGGCATATTATACATTAGTAATATTTAAAATCATAATATGGAACTTGCCGGGACAGAGATTAGAAATTGAAACAAGGTGTACGTGGACAATAAAACCAAAAGAGACATTGTAAAATAGATAATGAAATAAAATAAATAAATTATCATGCAATGGTCTTGTAGAGGTCTATATTAGATTAGTCTATCTGCAGAAATAGTATGAATGGTTCCCAAATCTTTTAAAAATTGGACAGTTTGTCACTTAGTGTGAATCTCAGTTCTTCTAAGTGTAGCATATTTCCAAGTTCTCTAGCCCACATTTCAAAGGTAGGGACAGCATCAGATTTCCACATTTGTAATATGAGTTTTTTTGCAATAAACATACAGAATAGAATTGCTTGTGTTTGGTTTCTACTGCAAGAACTGTCCTCTGCACCTAAAAGTCCAATACTTGGATCAGGCTCCAGATTCACTGAATACACTTCAGAAAGAAATTTAAATATATTTTTCCAGTAAGGTTGTAATTTAATGACCACAAAGAATTAAACAAAGTTCCTTTTGACACAATGCACTTATTACAACATGATGAAATTGTTGGAAATATTTTATGAAGTTTTGATTTAGAAAAATAGAGGCTGTGAATGACCTTACTGTATATTGGGTCAGATGATGTCTTGCGTTTACAGAACATGAATGTACATACCTCAATCATTCATCCCACCTATCGTCACTAATGTTAATACCCATTTCCTCTTCCCAGTCCTGTCTTATTTTGTCTGTACTACTGTCCACCTTCCCTAATAGTAGCTTGTATAGGTTAGATACATTGCCACTAGTTCCAGGATGAAAATTATCAATTGTATCTATTATTGGATCCAACCTCTCGGTTTCGAAGTCTTTAATATGTTTTCTAACAAAATCTCTAACTTGCAGATATTGAAAAAAGTTTGAGGAAATAAGGTTGTAATTTTGTTTTAGCTGTTCAAAGGAGCTAAATGTTCCTTCTTTCGAATTGTTGAGCTGCCTTTATCTTTCCAATAAAAAAATCCTTTAATCCTGGAAGGAGTGCATGATTACAGATTGGAGAATCTAAATACATATCCTGAATTTTCAAATGTGCTTTAATTTGTTTCCATATTTTAATTGAATTAGAGATAATTATATTACCTTTAATGTTTTTAATGTTTGTATCTATTTTATTAGGACTGTTAAGCAGAGCTGGTAATGAAGTCATGTTGCAAGAAGCGTCCTCTAAAGCTAACCATTCAAACTGCCCAATAATAATATTTAAAATTGGGAAGACCAAATCCTCCTAGATCCTTTGGTTTATTTAAATGTTTTTTGTTAATCCTAGCAGTCTTATTTGCCCAGATAAATTGAGTTATTATTGATTCTGGCTGTTTAAAATAACGTAGGGGAATAAAGAAAGGAATAGCTTGAAAAACAGAGAAATCTTGGTAATCCAACCATTTTTATAGCATTAATCCTACCTACCATGGACATAGGGAGTGTCTTCCAAAAACTAATATCATTTAGCTGGTCTACCTTTTTTTTTGCAATTTAGTTGTAATAATAAATTAGGCTTTCTAGTGATAGTTATACCCAAGTATTTAAAGGAGTCCTTGGCTATCTTAATAAATGAAGACATCAGCTGCTTATCCCATCCAGGTTTTGGAATTAATGCAATATTTGCTTGATACTGTCATGAATTGGGGTGCGAGGCATAGGTTTTAAAGGAAACAATGTTTATTATTAAAGAAAAACAGGGAAATCAAATAAACACTTAAACTTTATAATAAAACAAACCAAAACACGAATATAGACAGGAAATGCACGAACTAAAATGGATAGACATTTGCGGGGTGAAATCAACAGATGCAAGACGCTAAACTGAACTAAAACAAACCATTTATAATAAAACTAATGAGCAACTCGGTTCAGGTGAGCGCCCACGTCACCTGACCAAGATGCAACATGGGAAATGAAGTTTAAACACAAAAGGAACTACAAACAAATGTCTGGGCGCTAGGCGCCCTCTAGGGGTTACCCCTGACAGATACATTGTTGGTGGGAATTTACCCTGCTCTTCTGAATTTTTAATTAGACGAAGCATCAATGGTGCAAGATGATTTTTACATTTTTTATAGAATTCGGCACTAAACCCGTCTGGACCAGCGGATTTATTATTAGGTACCTGTGATATTACTTCCTACACTTCCTCTCTTCATCAAAATGCTGTCTTACTTCAGAATTAAGAGTTGGCAGATCTATATTTGATAAGAATTCCTCTATTGTTGTCAGGGATAACCTCTAGAGGGCGCCAAAGCGCCCTGTGTTTTGTGTAGTTCTTTTTTAGTTTGTTATACTTCATTTCCCGGTTTCTCAACTCGGTCAGGTCACGTGGGCGCGCACCTGATCCGAGTTGATAATTAGTTGTGATTATAAATAGCTTGCTTTGAGTTCTTACCCTTGTCTTGCATTTGTTACAATAAGTTTAAAGTATATGTCTCTTGTTCTATTCGTGTTTGAGTTTCGTTTTCTTATTAAAGTAGGTTTGTTTCATTTATTTCCCTGTTTTTGAGTTTATATGTTTTATAATAATAAAAGAAATCGTTTCCCTGAACCATCTGGATCCTCAGCGTTTATGCCTCGAACAACCCCGGAGCGTGACAATTGTCTTTTGATTTATGTTCTTTTTTGATTTATATACTTTTTTATAAAAGTCAGAAAAGAAATTATTCATTTCTTTAGGATCAACTAGTGCCTCCCCTTTTTCTGACTTTATTTTGTATATTGCACATGTTGCCTGAGAATGTCTCAACTGTCGCGCGAGTAATTTTTGTGGTTTATCACCGTGGTGGTTTATCAACTGTTTTTGTTTGATATGCATAAGTTGTTTGGAAACTTTTTTTGAAAGTATAGAATTATTCTCGCTTCGCAGTGCCACAATTTTTTTGAGTGTGTGTTCACAATTGGTTGATCTATATTCCATCTCTAATTTTGTTACTTACGTGTCAATTTCAACCAATTTTCCCTTATTCTGTTTATTTTTAGCTGCTTGATATGACATGATATCACCTCTAATTACTGCTTTCATTGTTTCCCAAAGGATTGAATCTGATACATCTCCTTTGTCATTGTTTTCTAGGAAAGACACAAATCTGTCAGCTAGGTATTCGCAAAATTTGACATCTTTTAATAACATATTATCAAATTTCCAAATGCTACTTCCTCTAGACCGATTTATTTTTAGATTAAGAGAAACTGGGGCATATGGTCTGATGAGTCTAGTGTGATATTTTGTTGAAGTAACATATTGTAACAGTCTTGAGCCTTGAATAAGTTTTGTGTACTGAAGAGTAAAATGAAAAATCATGATCTGTGGAGTGTATAGCTCTCCAGCTGTCTACCAAATTTAACTTTTGCATATAACTATTTAATAAAAGCGATGATTTGCTTGTTTTAGTTCGATGGGGTTGTGTATCTAACTTAGCATTTAATACACAGTTGTAGTCACCTGCCATAATGACTTGTGTATTCATAAAATCTGGTATTTTTTTAAAGACTTTCTCAAAAAATGAAGGATCATCAAAGTTAGGCCCGTAGATATTTACTAAAGTAATAGATAATTAATTTATTTCCCCTATTACTGTCAGATATCTGCCATTTATATCATGAATTGTTTGTTTATGAATAAAGGGAACAGATTTTTTTTATCATAATCGCTACTCCTCTAGCTTTAGTAGAAAAATTTGATTGATAAACTTCCATGGAGCTTTGACACTAAACCTTGCTGTACTTTTGATGTGCGTTTCTTGAAGGAATATTATCTCAATATTTTCTTAAGATGTGCATAAACTTTCCCTCTTTTGATTGGACTATTAATTCCATGTACTGTACATTCCAACCTAACATAGTCAATGTCCCTCCACAGTTAACATTTATGTTATTTGTGTTAAACTTGTTGCATTGGAATTGACCTTCTTGAATACTCTTTTATAATTGAGCCTTCCAAATAAAGAAAAATGGCATTCCCACAAAAACGAATATAATGAACCTTAAGAATTAGAACAAAATCCTGACTCCACCCACCCTCCCCCCTATTATTGTATCCCATGTAACCATTATGGATACGCTTCCCCTTAAAGATAACATTTGCATCTGTCAACTCCCCCTTGATGTCCTTTGGCATTCTCCCGTTGAAATAGTGTGGTAGAAAATTTTAATGCATAACCTTATATGGTAAAGAAAATGCTTGTGTGTATGTGTCACATTGTCCAAGTTTAAGTTGCTACTTAGCAGGTATAGTGATGACAGAAGGGTTTGCAAGATAACTGCTAGAGCAACAGGTTCCCCTCTTGGAAGGGAAGTTAGCAAGATGGGGGATCCATAATTACAACACCCCAGCTTTAGAGAGAAGGACAGGAAACAACTTTCCAACAACATATACATTTTGTGTGAACGCAGTAATCTTCAGTGTATATAAGCAGAGTGAGAGAAGAGGAAGTACCTCTCTCTCACAGATGCACTGAGTGTGTGTGTGTGACTGAGATGTCCTACGCAGTCTCTAATAAAATCTTCTTCTCTTATTGTGACTTAGACTGAGTCTCTGATTTCTTGAAATAATTTCCACCACAATAGTCACAGCATATCTCAAAATATCACAAATTACAATTTACAGTCTTTTTATTAATCAAATATGTTCGTATCAGAACTCGTTCGTTATGAATCTTTTGGCACTTTCAGTAGTTCAGTTCAATTGCTTTACCAGTTATCCACTGTTTGGCGTAGATATATTTCAGCCATCTCAGGTGAATCAACAGCCTTTGTTTCTTTACCTTTGACGGTCACGATGAACTTTGACGGAAAACACATCTCACCTCATGCTCCCTGCATTTTTTCCGTATGCTGTCAAACTTTTGTCTCTGTTTCATTACATCAGCTGCAAGATCAGGAAAGGTATGTATCGTTGTGCCATCATCTTGCAGCGGTTTCGATCTTGCCAAACGTAAAATGCTTTCTTTCACTTGGTAATGATGAACTCGAACAATAAATGCCCGAGGTCTCTCATCTCTTGATGGTTGTGGCGATCGGTGTGCCCTGTCGATTACTGGACTTTCGATATTCCCTACACTCAGTACCTGTTTCAAGAGCTCAGTCACGAACTCTGTGGGTTTACCCTTCTCAACATCTTCCTTTATTCCGTAAATTCTGATGTTTTGACGTTGAGATCTTGACTCTAAATCACATGTCTTTTCTCGAAGTTTTCCACACAGGTGTGCGCATCGTTTCTCCAGCAATTCAATGCGGGCTTCGTGAATTTTAGCCGCCTCCTCCGTTTCAGTCACCCTGGCAGAGATATTAGCTAGCGATGCATTCACCTCGGATAATGTAGATGAAAGAACATCAAATTTTTGATCGAAGGAGCGGTTGAAGTTAGCGATTGATTCTAGAATGTCTGTATTTGTGGCGTCTGCAAAATTAGCCTTGTTGCTAGCGTGACCAACACCTGTCGGTAATTCGGAAGGATTGGCCGTGTTTTCTTCATCGGTACACGATTTTTCAGCTTTCTTTTGCTTTGCTGGCATTTTTTAGTTCTTCCCGAACGGGTTTTTTAAAATACTTTTAGAAGACTATAATGTATTTATTTATATGAAATTATTGAGATTAGCGGTAGAGCTATTGAAAACACGTCTACTCCATTATCCGCCGGAAGCGCCCCCCCAAATTCCACTTTTTTATATAATAAGGTAGAAAAGGGAGTCTGAGAGGATTGTACAATACTGCAAAAAAAAAAAAAGGAAGTGGACTCTATAAGATGCTAGACATCTAAACAGAACAAAGCTAATAACATCCTTAAAGAAAAAACATTTGAAGTCAAAAGCGCTTTTATATTTATGCATGCATGTCAGGGTGTACTGTCTTACAAAGCATGAAGTTTTCCATTTCGTTGACATTATCAACTGTTCACTGATTGAGACTTGGGTACAAAACGGTCTATGTCAAGTTTACTCCTAAACTGTCATAGAGTGAGAGTGAAAGAAAAAGTAAAAAAACAACAACAACAACACTAATTTAGATATACTCACTGTCAATTAGTGCATTGGGTCAATGTAAAGACATACGGGTGTCCTGGAAAATAAACATTTTATAAATATTCAAATAAACACAGAGGCAACATGAAAACACCCAAAAGATATGTGATACAGGAGATGGGATGCTGCTGCCTATGAGTTGAAGCGTACACATTTGTCTAATGAACATTTTCTTTGTCAGTAGGGAACGTTAACTGTAAAATAATGATAGAAAATACATACAGATAATCCAGTAACATGGGAGTTTATAATTATCAAGACATTATGTTTTATGTACTGTACTTTGCCATGTATTTTTGCCATAAAAGAATGAGTGAGGGGACTGACATAGTATTATCCAATTATGAAAATACATGTCAATATTTACAATGACATTAAAATAATTGCATCAAGTTTAACACTGCACAATAAAGCATTTTTCTATTAATAAGAACAAACAAAGGCTAATAAACTTGATTAAGGACGAATTACATGTGAGAAAAACAGAAAGAGATTCAGAGATAGAGATTCAATCATACATACACACACAATCCCACTTTCTCTTTGTTACTTTTTTCTTATTTTCTTTCCTTCTCCCTTTCTTTTGTATCAATAATAAATCTGTTTTGACTGTAAATTTTCCATTTATTATTATTACAGGGGTACCTATAATCTGTTCTGGAGGCGAGTCTGTAAGGCGAGATTTCGTATTGTGAAGCACGTTAGGAAAATCATGTGTGTATGCGCAGAGCCAATAACCTTATTTTTAGAATCTTACTCCAAGCCTTTTGGAAAATTTGGCAGCTCTGAGGTCAGTTTAGGCGCATAAAATGTTTTTTTAAGTATTAAAACGTAAAAAGCACATTAAAATGAACTGAGCATTGTTTTTATTGTTGCACTATGCACTGTTTTTGATTACTCTAGATTGTCTAAAGACACAGGTAACTTTAATTATTTTCAACAATTCCTGGAAAAATGACGAAGTAAGGGTGCAATGCTAAACAAATTTTTCTGAGCAACACTGAAAACTACTTATTTACTGCGTGTGAATTCTGGGTGTGTGTGTGTATGATGGAAATACATTGCATGTTTATGGTGGATGCTTGGATATAAAAAAAAAATGAAAGCAAAAAGACCTCAAATGCAAAACTGTTTTTCACTGATCAGCTTTTCAGTTTGGCTGCTCATTTGGTTCTCAGGTTTTCATTTGCTCTTTTCCCAAGAATCTACAGCCCCTAAGAGTATGCAGCCCTTCAAACCCTGGGCAAAGAAAATGCAGGAGAATGTTCCAGAGTCTTCATCAGCACCAGTGGTGCTGCTGGTGTCAGGTAAGCACCAGCTCACGAGCAAGCTCAAGCCCACCTCTCAACCTGCAGCTACTCAATTTTCAGAAAGTTGAAAATTGTGTAGCTGCATAGTGTTTACTCACTCACTCACTCACTCATCATCTATACCGCTTAATCCTGTATTCAGGGTCATGGGGGCCTGGAGCCTATCCCAGGAGACTTAGGGCGCATGGCAGGGTACACCCTGGACAGGGTGCCAATCCATCGCAGGGCGCAGCATAGTGTTTAGGTAAATCTTAAATGTTTAAATAAAAAGTTCTCATTAGACACTATGCAACTCCAGAAGTTGCAGACTTTGGACAAACTTGTTGGACATTCACCACCAGAGAAGACTGATATAGTCGTTGAAAGAACTTTTCCTGGCATTGACCCGTTCCTGTAGCCCTTACATTCAGCACCAAAAAAACAAAAACAATTTTCCTTAAAAAATGTTCATTTCCCTTTTGACTGATTCTTTACAAACGTAAGCTGTGTAATTTTCAGCTAAGTATACAGTATGTCAGAAAAGAATGACGAGTCAGCGTACAGAGAGGAAGTGCAGAGGCTAACGGACTGGTGTAAAGACAACAACCTGGCTCTGAACGTCAAAAAGACAAAGGAGATGGTTGTTGACTTCAGGAGGACTCGGAGCGATCACTCTCCGCTCAGCATCGATGGCTCTTCTGTGGAGATCGCCAAGAGCACAAAATTCCTGGGCGTCCACCTGGAGGAGAACCTCTCCTGGTCCCTCAACACCAGCACTCTGAATAAGAAAGCCCAACAAAGTCTTTTCTTCCTGAGAAGGCTGAGAAAGACGCAGCTTCCACCACCGATCCTCACCACCTTCTATAGAGGAACTATTGAGAGCATCCTGAGCAGCTGCATCACTGTCTGGTTTGGGAATTGTACCATGTCAGACCGCAAGACCCTACAGCGGATAGTGAGGACAGCTGAGAAGATCATCGGGGTCTCTCTCCCTTCTATCGAAGAC
>QMIH01003736.1:14275-26617 GCA_003987875.1 Clarias batrachus | reverse complement strand
TACATTAACATATAAGCAAATTGTAAAAACAAAAAAGGATATTGTTGCATATAAAATTACATACATTAAAATATATATTTGAATATATTTCTTAACAAGTAAAAAATAAGTATAGTTTTTTTTTTTTTTTACAATTTGCTTATATGTTAATGTAGTTTGAACAAAATGGACTTTATAGGCATTACTCAGAGCACACGACAAAGTAAAAGTGTGTGTATAATTCTTAAATATGCATAAAGTTTCAATAATGTTTCTATAAAGTGCAAATATTCTGTTTTTTGTCATCATTGCAGTATCCATACATGGTCCATTCATATATTGCAATATGTTAATAAATATAAGCACTARTTTCCTATATATGGAAACTTATTATTTAATATAGTGCATTATATTTTACAATGTATTGCCATGTTTTTTTATACTCTATATATTTGCATATTTGAGCATTGTTTAAAAAAAAAGTTTGAAGATAAATGTAGATAAAAAGAGTAAAAATGCTTAATCACAGAGTACAACTATTCCTAAATAGCCCCCCTCCCCCAAAAAAAGTTCTTTAACAAAGTACAATTCTGTAAATATTTTTCCACCTCTGCATATTAGTCATGGACACCAGCACAGGACGCCGCTGCTAGAGGAAGCGTTTCAGACGGCCCTGTCACTACAGAGAGGAGCTCGTATCTCAGAAACACCAGCCATTAATACGGCTCTCACATGTCGCGGTAAACCTCATTTCGAATAAACACGCATCGTAAGCAGGCTTTTAGATCCGGGTGTGAAATTGTCGCTTTCCATTATAATTCCCCTCAAATGAACCTGGACGGAGGCCAGCCAATCAGCAGCCGGGCCGTTTTGACTGACGGCTCCCTCATTAGGAGGCAATGTATCAGATGATCAGTAGCGCGTGGAGAAGGAAAGGTGAGCGCTAATTGCGTGTATAGGCGTGAAGTTTAAACCAGAGGTACTTTGCGTTAGTGATAGCGTTTCCAAAAATAGCCTCGGTGACATTTCGAACGGGGACGAACAGGAAGCGGCGAGGACTGGAATGAAATGTCGGGACGGAAGGAGCAATCGCGGAGAACGWGCTGTCATTTTGGCACCGCATTCCAGGATAAAGCATGTCGAGCTGCACAGAGCTGATGTAATATGCTTCCTGTTCACACACTTCACCTTGACCCGGGTCTCACACACACTGACACACACCACAATCCAGCCTCGTGCACTGATATAAAATAAGACGCATGTCTTCCTCCGATAGTTTATAAAAGACTTTATATTAGGACATACAGATAAGATACAATTAAAGGAAGCGTGCGGTAATAGTGCGGTGCGCGTGCCAGCTTCACTTCCTGTAAGGATGGGAAGAGAATTGTGGGAACAAGCCGCCATGCATGCCTTTGCATACCACTGTGTGAACATTTATTTGTTTCAGTCTGTGTGTGTTTGTGTGTGTGTGTTTTTTCCGTCCTGGGTTTTGCTTGAAAATGTGTGTGTGTGTGTGTGTGTGTGTGTGTGTGTTTGGTTTCCCAGAATACCATCATAAATCTGAGTGTGAGAACTGAGTGTGGGAAATATGTCTGACACACTCAAACACACACACACTCAAACACACACACACAGAGCTATAAATTTATTAGGAATGAATTGCAGCAAGATGCAGCTTGTTGACATAAATCAATCGCTAGTCTTGGCACTGGCTAAACTAAACCTGTTGGACATTAGCGCACACACACACACACACTCTCCAGAGCGCTCTCATGCTTCGAAAAAAGATAACGTGTCTCCTGGAGATATCGGCGTAACCCCCTTGCTCCGTGTATCAGTTTTTAATAAGAAGTAAGGCGTTTGAGATTTGTCAGGATTATTAGCATTGCAGCATTATGAGCCAACAGTCTCGCGGAGCATTTAAGCCTGGTTAGCATAAAGCTTAACAGCCGATGACGATCCGCGGCTTCACCTCGCATGTACCGGGAATAATGAGGGTAAGCGCAGTCGCGTTTCACTTCGCCCCTGGCACACAGACTCGCGCACAGGTAGCAATTTTACCGAAAGTTACAGAAGTCAATGTGGCAGATTCTCCTGGGGGAAACGAGCACAGTCCCGAACTATATATAGAGCTGTTAGTCATCAGGTTTAGTTTATAACCCTCTCTCTCTCTCGCTCTCTCTTCCTCGCGCGCTCTCTCTTAGCCCCGGCTTCTTTTTTCCCTTCCTCACTTATACTCACATAATTAGCCGAATGACTTCATGTCAAATAAGCCATTTAATCATATTATGACTTTTTCTTTTTTTTTTTAAAATTTAAACACAACTATCTCATCGTAATACAATAAGTATTCATTTTAAATCGTTAATTTAATGTCACTGGTTAACCGCGTCACTCAGCCGCCACTTTCCGAGCGTTCGCGATTCTTTATCTTCTTCTAATGTAGTCGTCGTCTGCAGCGATTCCTCTAGGAAGTTGTCACCGATCGCACGACAGGGTGAAGTCTAACACGTCCTCCCACGCAATTAGACCATCCCCCCCCCCCCCCCAACACTACCACCCCCAATCACCACCACCAGAACCACCATCTTGGCTGGTTCATTGTAAAATGTTTTGTTTATGTTTCCACTTTTGGCTCGCCTACTTTTCCTTTTGCTGGTAATAATTTACTGGGTCTGCATCTTGACCATACACAATGACCGCGGGCATAACAACATCATCCAATTTATTCAAGATAAACAGACGTACCGAAAAAGTTATCCAGTCCCTTGCTGAGGTCTGGTAGTCTTGTAACTGAACACTGATTAGAAAGTTTGTCTCATGATGGTATTATTCTCTATCTGCCCCAGTCTTCCTATGTCCAGGCATTCTGAAAGGCGTGTACCAGAGCGAACATCTCTTCGAGTCGGACCACCAGTCGGGCTCGTGGTGCAAAGACCCCCTGCAGTCGTCCAATAAGATTTACTACATGCCGTGGACACCGTATCGCACCGATACCCTCACCGAATATTCGTCCAAAGAGGATTTTATCGCAGGACGTCCCACCACTACTTACAAACTCCCGCATCGGGTCGACGGCACCGGCTTTGTCGTGTACGACGGCGCGTTGTTCTTTAACAAGGAGCGCACGCGCAACATCGTCAAGTTCGACTTGCGTACCCGCATCAAAAGCGGCGAGGCTATTATCGCCAACGCCAACTACCACGATACGTCTCCTTATCGCTGGGGAGGGAAGTCCGACATCGACCTGGCTGCGGACGAGAATGGCCTGTGGGTGATCTACGCCACGGAGCAGAACAACGGGAAAATCGTCGTAAGTCAGCTCAACCCGTACACGCTCCGGATCGAAGGCTCGTGGGACACGACATACGACAAACGATCAGCCTCCAACGCCTTCATGATCTGCGGCGTCTTGTATGTCGTGAAGAGTGTGTACGAAGATGATGACAACGAAGCGTCAGGAAATAAAATCGACTACATGTACAGCACGGAGAAAAGTCGCGGCACAAACATCAACATCCCGTTTCCAAATTCCTACCAATACATCGCAGCAGTGGACTATAACCCAAGAGACAATCTACTCTACGTGTGGAACAATTACCATGTCGTTCGATACTCCCTGGATTTTGGCAACAGTGACAACCGCCTTAATTTCGGTAAGTGCTGCTTTAAACTGATTTTTTTTGTTCAACCCGTCCAGTCTGTTTATTGCTAAGCAACGGACGGCGATGAGACGCCGACCATGTGGTTTGGTTTTACKGCATTAATACAGTAGGTGGAAAGTTTAATATGATAATATAAAGGTTSTAATAAAACTTCATATGCTTGGCCATTTATTTGACTCTGGGCTAAATGTTTCAAAGTGTCAAAATTGAGATTTAAGATAATCTGTAATATTTAGGTACTGATTCCACGTTAGACAAATAGTATTGTCCCACCTTAAGTTAAAATGTACCTTATCAGTGGCTATTTGTTAAAATAAGTACAATATTACAGTATTTTACAGTCTTACGAAATATAGCATACATGGTACGAGACATGCCAAGTGCAAGGGTGTGTAAATATTTTATTTCATTAATTTTGRCCAAGTTGGAGAATCTTATTTAAGTCATAAGGCCTATCWGAATATTTTTTTTCCTTCACAGCTGTATAATTTAGTAATTTTTTTATGTTGGTCGTGTTCATTAAATGAATCATTGCGCCAGTTTTTGACTCAAAGTGGATTCACACGTTTTAAATTATAAAGGGAAACATTAAAAGGTTTATAATCAGCAGATTCCTTAAAAATATACCGCAGAAATACAAACCTTTAAATCTTTCACAGATACCCTTTTTTGCAAGATGAATGCTTCTCCTTCTTGTGAATTTATGGGTTGTCAGAGCCTTTACCACCACCTGCTGGACAGGAGTGTGGAGCGGAAGATTGGCTGGAATGCATGATTAGTGTTTTAAATGAGACATGACATTTAAACAATTAACAAGACAAGTCACACGGCATTTCAATGTTTACTAAATACTTTAATAAATGAGTAATACAATAATGTGGAGGATAATCACCTGAAAGAGGCACCAAATATTCTTTAATAACTCTCACTATGATGAAGCGAATTAGAAACCTCCCCGCTGTGGGATGAATAAAGGTATATCTTATTACAGATTATTCTGGGCTTCTTTTCAGTTAATCATCCTCTATATACAGTGTACATACAGTACTGTGCAAAAGTCTTAGRCGCCATATTATCTGTAGTACACATTTTGTTATATAAGTTTATTATGTCTGCATTACTATGTACAAGACCATTCCCTACAAAGATACACTACAATTAATGACTAAATAACATTACAGAAGAATATTTGCATGCCTGTAAAGAAAGTGACATTTTACAGTTTTCAGATGTCGACTCCTGGGTTTTGCATGGAAATAGAAAGGAGCGAGTGTGACGAAGTTACCAAAAGAACTGATATTCTCCAGCATGCTCAGTAAAACCTGACAGCTGTTTTACTTAGAATACTGCACACATCTGTATCAAACACAACCGCTTATGTTCAAGCAAAGAGTTTCCACACCAGATATTGACTGTTTATTGTTTATGTTATTACGTAGTGCTTTTTATAGAAGTTTCTTTTCATGTAGAAATGTTTTCAGAAGCATCATCACATATGGCTTTTGTTTGGATGTTCCCAAGACTTTTGCACAGTACTGTAAATAAAACAGCTGTTAGGTTTTACTGAGCGTGCTGGAGAATAGGAGTTCTTTTGGTAAGCWGTATAGAAGATGAATGGATGGATGAATTAATAAATAAATGTCATAGGTGTAAAGGGATGTCTTCTGCTACATCATTCAGTCCGGGTACAGTGATGCACCAACATTGGCCATAAAATCCAAAAACGAAGTAGAAGAAGAAGAAAAGGCGATGCTGTCATAAAATGTGGAGGATACAAGTGTCAATTTGGCATTTGCAAGTGTACCTCAATAATTCAAAATAAGGAAATAACTTGTTTTTTTTTAAACAAGTTAAATTATAATTTTTTTAAATAAATAAATATTAATAAAATAAATTTTTAATTATTTTAAAGGTGTAATTTTGAATTTACCTTAGTTTGAAGCTCTAAAGGGTTTCGGCTTGTGTGTGTGTGTGTGTGTGTGTGTGTGTGTGTGTGTGTGTGTGTGTCCTGTTTAATGACCATACTTGCTTATTAGCGTCCTGCATATCAAAGCTCCGACGCACGTGTTATGTGTGTGTGTGGGTGTGATTAGAGTGGGAGTGTTAGCTCGCTAAGCTAATGAAGATCAGAAGATTATCTAATAGTCATATCAAAGAGAATGCTGATAGAATCACACCTGCTTTGTGCGGCTTGGATTTTAATTAGCGGCCTTTCATTAACATTAAAAGACCCGGCTCGGTAGCTCACCTGTGCTCGTTCATGAGCACAGACACAATAGCGCTTTGAAGATCAGCAATGCCTGTGTGCTTTGTTCTTTTTTTTTTTCCTCCTGTCAAGCTCATAAACAGACACACGAACAGTTTTCTGCTGGAGTGTGACAGTTACAGAGCTATAGGCTGTCTGACGTTAGTGGGCAGAGGTATCCTGGAGCGGCCTGGAGACTGAGGGCACGAAGCGGGGTGTACACTAATCCATCGCGGGGCACACACACACACACACACGCACACACACACACACACACACACACACACACACTATAGGCAGTTTGGGAATGACAATTTGTCTAATCTGCATGTCTTTGTGGGAGGAAACTGGAGTACCAGGATGAAACACAGGGAGAACATGCGAACTCCATGCACACAGACCCCGAGGCAGAAATCGAACCCGGACCCTGGAGGTGCGAGGCGACAGCATGACTGTTGGAATAAAAAAAAAAATAAATAAAAAAAAACCCGACAAAAGACACGCACGACTTTCTTTTGTCACGTTTCTGTTGATTCTCATCACTCTCTCATCGTCTCAGTGCTTCCCCGCGCTTCTCGTTCACCAGCCCCTTTTCTGCAACACACACTTTGTAGTGTGTCATGGTTAATTACCACACAGGTGTAAGCACTCGCGTCCTACCCACTCGTTCGCCGGCGACTCCTCCTCCCATTCCGCAGTCTCTGCGCTCGACCACGTCCGTGCTGTCACAGTCTTTTGTGCGAAAACTCCGTCAGGCACAAGGAGGGAAGGGTTTATGTTAAACGGTTTAAGCTTCAGTCGATGTATGAATCATAAATCTAATTATAGTTGAGAAATATTTCACAAAAACGTCTCCTGCAGCAAAGCGGTGCAAGAAGAAACAATATATACGGATGAGTTATCTAGCTTTAAAATGTGAAATATTCTGGCGGCGCGGCGGCTTAGTGGTTAGCACCGTCTCCATCTCCTCCTTCTTACTGTAGCACGTTCCGGGTGGGTTTCCTCTGGGGACGCCGGTTTCCTCTCACAGTCCAAAGACATGCAGATTAGACTAATTGGTGTTCCCAAAGTGCTTGCTTTGTGTGTGTGTCCTGCGATGGATTGGCACCTTGTCCAGGGTGTACCCCGCCTCGTGTCCTAAGGCTCCTCCAGGAACCTACACAAGATGAACTCTTATACTGACTGAGTGATAAAATATCTAGATTTTTCAGATCTTCCACTTGATGGTGTTTATCATCATACATGCTGGTCTTCTTTTTATAGAAAGTCCACATATGGTTTGTTACTCTGCATCGCATAATGCATTATGTATTTATGTTTATAAATCAGGGTTGCAGATTTCAACTTGCAACTCATAATCTGATTTGTAAGAAACAAGGAATCCCCTGCTGATAGAGCCAGGTTCTACAATTCATTCACAGTTTGAGATCTTCTCAGGTTTCCAGTCGTGGCAGGAGGTAAAAAGTTACCAATTTGGCAACTCRKGTTTTTACATAAGCGCCTCCTTAGCTTTCCAGGTGGTTTTATCCAAAGGCATAGAACTTTAGCTTTCATCTGAGCTGGATGAAAAATAAAAGGTTGCGGTACAGTGGTGCCCAAAAGTATCGGGACAAAAGTGAAATTCACTCACTCATCATCTATACCGCTTAATCCTGTATTCAGGGTCACGCGGGGCCTGGAGCCTATGCACAAGGCACAAGGTGGGGTACACCCTGGACAAGGTGCCAATCCATCGTAGGGCACACACCCATACTCATTCACACACTACGGCCAATTTGGGAACGCCATTTAGCCTAACCTTCATGTCTTTGGACTGTGGGAGGAAACCGGAGAACCCAGAGGAAACCCACCAACCAGGGGGAGAAACATGCAAACTCCATGCACTCAGAGACGGGAATCGAACCCGGACGCTGGAGGTGCGGGGCGACAGTGCTAACCACTACACCACCGTGCCACCAAAGTGAAATTCACAGTTTTAAAATAATGATATGTCAGGACAGCAAGAATAATTAGCTATTTGCGTGGAGCGAAATTGCGAGACAAGAGTATGAAATCCTTTATTCTTCAAAGCCTGCTGGTTCCAGCTGGGTATAGAGTCAAAAAGACTTCTGCAGTCCTCTGGAGCCATTCGCTCAGTCCATGCCTGCTTGATTGCTTCCAAAAGATCATGGACAGAAGACAGGTTCTTGACTGCTACTTCCTTCGTCACCATTGTCCAACGGTTTGCTATTGGGATTAGGTCTGGAGATGACCCAGGTCATGGCTCTAGAAATGGTCAATACTGTTGGCCACCACTGAACATACAGTATAGTTTCTATGACTAAACATGGAGGACCTGACTGAAGGCATCCCTCACACCTACTGTAGCCAGGCTTTCCTTTTTGCTTCATTYGTACAATTTACTTGGCAACCACAAATAGTAAAGGTGTAACCTTGTGACCTTGACCCGAGATGTGCATCCTCTGAATCATCCTTGTCCTGTGGCCATTCTTGTATATAAATGCCTCAGCTCGCTTGGCATTCCTCCATTCAATCCTAGATAGATAGATAGATAGTTACATGTATAACCTTGCATTCTGTCTTTCTTTCACCTCCAGGCCACTAGAGCAATCTCCAGCACTATTGAGAGTCAAAGCATTCCTTCTTATTGATGATAGGAATCACTTTCACTGCTGATACTGGCCTTTAATAAGGRTAAGAGGACAAGAATCTCTCAATATTCTGATACCGCTTTCTGTTTAGAGTCCTGTGAACTCGCCACATGGGCTGCAGCGGTGCGATGTTCAGTCTGTAGATTTTAGCAAAGGTTGATGGCCATGACCATCTGATAAATTTCCCCAGTGACTCACAAAGCGTCTGGCAAAATGTAGATCTAGTGCCTCATATACTTCTTCAGTTACTAATGCAAGGATGGTGCTTAAACAGTACATGCATTCTAATCTGGATTAGCAATCCCTTCAATATAGCAGCTACTGTATAATGCACGTTGGAGCATGCATAGTGGCTTTAAACTTTAGTTATATAAACTGGGACGTCATATTTCTCGTGAACAGTCAGTGAATGGAACGCCCAATCCTTGAGAATGGACAGATCACTTGAGGAAATGCATGGGATTATAGCAAGATTTTATTCCACTCCTAATTGTGTTCCGCACAATCAAAAGTCCTGGTTTGACTTGAACGGCCCCCCATATATATATAGAATTACCAAGTCATGACTATACAAAGAAATTGTTTATGCAGAGCACCAGGGCTGTTGAGGCAACCTGAAATCAGTCTCCAGGACGTTCTCCGCCGCTGCTGAGCTGCACTTCTGCATTTCAGTTTYCCGCATACCAGACCTGCGTTTAGAGAATGAGAAGCAGCCAGTGCGAAAACATCCGAGTGGCTTTCTTTATGTGAGGCAGCTGTACTAAACTTCTCTTCATTGCACTGTTGCTTTCCAATTAACAGCTCTTGCATTTGTCTCRTCCGCGCTGCCAACTCCTCTCTGCTCCAGCGTTGTAAAGTGCTCACTCTTCCCCGTTCCAGGGGACTGAGCAGCCGAGCCTTTTTGCTCGTTCCTGACAAAAGAGGGCTTACCATTTTTCTGTCTTTTCCTAGAGGGCTCTGCAGCTGTATCTGCAGTTTGCATTACTCCCCGCTGCGGTCAGACAGCCCTCGAAAGAGGGTAAATGAATAATAAGCAGTGTTTATTATATAGASTCATTTATATAGATTCACACATTGCAGKTGGAGTTRGAACGAAACTCTGGAAGTGCTTAGTCCAAGGTGCTTCCAGCGCAAACAATATCAGAGTTCGATATCGATCATTGTGCTGTTGCGGTTCATTATCAGGGCCTAGCAGAGCAAAGAACTCACCAATTTACCCTGAAATCCAAGATGCTGAAGAGGTTTCCTGTTGAGTTGAACTGGTGATTCATGTATCGCCAAAGTGACTCTCAAACTCATTCATTACATACACTTACACCAGTCTCAAAAYACCGCAAGCGCTAATTATTTAAAAATTGTGCGCATTAGTGGGCGGCACGGTGGTGTAGTGGTTAGCACTGTCGCCTTCCTTGCACCTTCAGGGTCCGGGTTCGATTCCTGGCCAGGTTCGATTCCCATCTCTGTGTGCGTGGAGTTTGCATGTTCTCCCCGTGCTTGTGCTTGGTGGGTTTCCTCTGGGTTTCCTCCCACAGTCCAAAGACCTGTAGCTTAGACTAATTGGTGTTCCCAAATTGCCCGTAGTGTAGGAGTGTGAGTATGTGTGTGTGCACCCTGTCCAGGTTAACTCCGCCTCGTGTCCTAATTCTCCTGGGATAGGTTCCAGGCCCCGCGTGACCCTGAATACAGGATTAAGTGGTATAGACGATGAGTGAGTGACTGCATGCATGCCCACCAAGCACTGGGAGAACATGCAAACTCCATGCACAATCGAGCCTGGCCGGGAATCGAACCCAGACCCTGGAGGTTGCAAGGCAACAATGCTAACCACTACATCGTGATTATTATAGAATCAAAATCTTTATAGAATCGGCACCTAGGTGACTGGTGATTCCCATCCCTAATATCTAGTGAAATTCTGATATCTGTAAATCTAATTTAATTCAATTGAAGATTTGCATTGTGCACCATTCTTTAATGGTGCAGACTTCCATCCGTCCATCCCTTCATTATCTATAGCTCTTCTGCAGTGTAGGGTCACAGGGCCCTGGCGTCTATCCCAGGGAACTTAGAGCACAAGGCAGAGTACATAATGGATTGGTGCCAACCCATTACAGGGCACAAGCACACACAAATCATACACTCTGAAATGCCAATCAGTTTACACAGAATGGCTTCGGACAATGGGAAGAAACCAGAGTACCTGAAGGAAACATATCAAGAACATGCACCTTCCACACACAGACACGAGGCATCATCTGAACCCCCACCTACAGTMCTRCACGTCTTATAGGCTGAATTTGCTAGCGGGTTGAGAACTTGAATAAACAGGAATACTTTACTAAAAACCTGATGGAGGTCTGAAGTGGAAGAACTAGAACAGGGATGGCACTTRTTTTTTGGGTCTCTTGTTGCATACCGCCTCAGATKGAGGCATGATTGCTCGGTAACGTAATCATAATCTTTGAGTGCGTTTCTGTTTCATGTCTGCCGAGCTTTCTTTCCCATTCTTAATCATGTGTTTGACAAGCGGCGAAGTTCCTGATTATGACCTCGACACAACAATAAATTCCCTGATTGCAACAACAGCAGAAACCTGAAGAATCCGTCGGCTCTTTGATTCGGAGGCGTCTCCATTAAAACTGGTATTTTCTTTCAGTAAACACAATAAACTGCATCATTTTTGGTCAAGGTTATCGGACACCGAGAACGCACTTGTTATTCGGCTGCTGTTCATGAAACATCTGCCAGAAATGTTCTGCCACAGTACAGTGTCTGGTATTCCACACTCGTTAGACGTACAGACGTATGTGTAGAATGTGACTTTAACCAAACTTTTGTCTACTGGTGTTCAGTTAAGGCAAAATATCAATTTCATTTTCATTAACTCCATGAGCCCCTTATTTTCACTTTACATGGGGACTGGAATGGACCACTCCATACACCAGTATAGAAGATCAGATCAGATCAGGCAGTTTATTTTCTCCATCTGGCGTTCAAGTCAAACTGATTTTTCACACGAATGAAGGCATAAAACTGTACTGATGATGAAACTAAAACGTCTGAATGTTGCAAAGAAGGCCRTACTGTATGTTCTTGAATGATGATCCCACTGCAGATGTAACCTTGAGCATTCAGCGAGTGGAACGTCTGATTCTTTGAAAATCAAGTAATAACTTGGTACCAAGTTGTGGGAAAGTGGGAACTATACTGTACATACAATCATGTCTGAACACCACTTGCACATTACAGGAACTCGTCTGGGCGTTATTGCCACATCCCACGTACAGTCCTGACCTCGGCCCAAGCCGTTCCCACAAGTTTGGGCCACTACAGGAGTTCCTGGGAGGCCAGGTTTCCAGACGTTAGGCCTGAAAGACAGTACTTGCTCCAACATCAGTAATTTTAATTATTGTCAGAGGTGTTGGGGAAAAACCATTGGACCCAGACCCAATATTAGCTATTTTTGGTGTTGGTAGTGATAAAGTGGAGCTGGCTAAGGGTCAGGGTATAGTGCATGAAACTGTGGTACTCCTAGCACGTACATGAGGCTGATTTTGCTCAACAGGAAACAAAAAAATCCGCCACAAAAGGCAACCGTCATTAAAGATGTTCTGCTTCACCTACAATTGGAAAAGATCAGATGCTCGCACAAAATAAATAAATAAATAACTAAATTATACAGCATTGATGCATTGAAGCCTTTGATCATTTTTTTCCATAAGAAAGCAGTAGTGGAACCCTAACCAGTCGCCCCCTATCCCACGCTTTATTAGTGTATTTAACTTCTTTTTTTTTTTTT
>QMIH01003735.1:3817-19739 GCA_003987875.1 Clarias batrachus | reverse complement strand
TATATATTGTATTAATTATTTTTATGTATTTATTTTTGGGAGCTGTGGAATGAATAATTAGATTTTTCATTATTTCTTATGGTAAATGATGATTTGGTTTACAAGTGTTTTGGAACACGAACCCACTTCCGCAACGAATTATGCTTGTTATCCAAGGTTCCATTGTATGTCAATTATGTAAATATTTTGACTTCTGTGGTTGACACAATATTTTTACTTTTCTCCCCAATTATTCCCATAAATCCAAACCTGAGCATCTGACACAGATAATTCTTTAAAAAACAYCTAACAATAATAACTACAAGCTCTGYCAAAGTGGCCCACAACAGCATTCACAGACACACACTCGTGCACACACACAGCATGTGTGTCTCAAAAGAAAATTCTCTGATTCTCTCTGACTTCTGATGACTAGACAGTGACCTAAGTATGTATTAGAGTGAGTTTCGGTGAGTGTTGGTGTCTGGGAGYCACTGTGCTCTTCTCAGCAAGCTATAAACATTATATTTATGTGTGTTCACTTAAAATTATGAAGATAAAATATGAAATGACTGCTTCCTACATAGATTTTATGTTCAAATAAGTGATCAATGTATAAACCTTTATGAGAAGAATTGATATTATTCATAAATTTATATACAGTGGAATCTTGGATTGCAAGTGTGACAGAGGACCCGGCACYCTTTCCAAGACTCATACAGCTCTGCGTCCCAACCAGCAGTTCAGCACCACAGACAGCGGAAAATGGGCGGGGTGCCGTAACTTGGCACGGCCGGCTCCTGATTTTCATTCAATGTCCTGGAGGCCCCTAAAAAAGGGGAACAGATCTCCAGCCCAGGGGGTAGGTTATGGGAAACATTGATGCTGCTAACCCCGTGTTATTTGTCTTCCCCTTTCCAGACTCYGACAGCTCCAATGAACCGCAGAGCAAAGCACACCCAAGGAGCACCTGCCTCTGCTGCGCRACAACCATCTCCCCGCATACGGTGACCTCCACTTCCTGTCCAGCTCCTTGCTGTCGCTGCTCATCCGTGGAGGACGCGAATGTCGCACTCCCTTAAACAGGAGTTAAAACAACAAACTTCTCCCTACACGCTCACACCCTCCCCCTTCACTGTAAATAAAAAGTATGTCCAGCAGCACCTGCTGTCTCTGTCTGTGTCTGCACACCRCTCCAAAGAGAAAGCTTTACAATGGTGGAGAATGTGAGCCTCGGACGCAGGCCAGGGGGCGCCCTCTACCCCGGACACACCTGCTGGAAGCCAGCCTACAACAAAATAATGTGGGAGAGCGGTTGGCGCAAGGACTGCAGGCCACCGCCACAGAACCTATGCGGCTACATCAGCGTGGAGGAGAACAGGTACCCCTCCCTGACCGCCGGAAAGATGCCCAACAACTCCTGTTCAAACTTTCCCCCTATGATGACGTCGAGGYGTTCTTACAAACTTTTGAGCGCACTGCCGAGCAAGAAGGGTGGCCAGTGCGTGACTGGAGCAAGATTCTCATCCCACTCTTGTCAGGTRAGGCTCAATGAGCATACTTTTCCCTCACCGAAGAAGAGGCGGATCAGTACGACCGGCTCAAAGCAGRAATCCTAGCCCGGTGTGGGCTCTCCAGCTCCCAGGCAGCTTCTGAGTTTCAACGCTGGTCATACGGCATACAATCRCCATCCAGAGCACACCTGGATAAATCACACAGAATCGCGATGCGCTGGCTCCAGCCGGATAAATTTACATCACGCGAAATCACGGAGCGAATCGTGGTGGATAAAATACTTCGCACCCTACCACGCGAAGAAAGGAAAGCAGTGGGCATGCGATCACCCTCGTCAGAAGCAATCGATGTGCTGGAATGCGCCGTGTCCACACTGTCGCTTGRCCCGGAAAGGCGAAGAACCGGAGAGAGAAGACCCCCCCCTCCGCTTCTTAATGGGACAAAGAGAGAAAGACTGCACCTACGCGGAATCGCCAAAACCGCTAACACTGACTGATGAGCCACGAGAAACGTACCGATACTGGCCCTTCTTGATACAGGTAGTGCAGTCACTCTGGTTCGCCCCTCGATCATTCCCYGTGGGGCAAAGCTGTGCGGCCTCCTGCCGATCACTTGTGTGCATGGGGATCGACAGGAGGTCCCGGCAGCGCGCATTACGGTGAAGGATCATTGGGGAGCACACCTCATCACCGCTGGTATTGTGCCTAACCTCCCTGTTCCCCTACTACTAGGACGAGACTGGCCCGGTCTGTGGGTAAGAATGCCGCCGGAAAAAGGGAGAAAGAAAAGAGATTCCAGAGCGGAACGCCGACCAAGGAGAAAGGCTGCCACGCCCCCCTGTCACTCCTGGATGGCCAGGACACAAAGAGAGAGCACAGATGCGGAACCGGAAGGTGAGCCCCTTTTTTAATACCTCTCTCTCTTTGTCTCAGCAGGTGGCGCGAGAGGACAGCTTTGCGTGCATGCAAAAGGAGGATATGCGTGTAAAGCACTGTTRGGACCAGATACGTGAAGTGGAGGGCGCAGTGGAGGATGGCGGTCGCATAAAACCCGCTATGTACTTTCTAATCCGCAATGGGTTTCTGTACTACCACACGAACATTCCCGGCCCAGAGATCTTCTAGTGGTACCGCAAGGCAAAATCGGCACAGTGATGCACCTAGCTCACTCACACCTCTTAGGCGGGCACCTGGGAGTTGATAACACAATTAAAAAAATAAAAGATCGGTTTCATTGGCCGGGGTTAGAAGCGGAGGTGAAAAACTTCTGCCAGAGGTGCCCTGAGTGTCAGAAGACCTCCCTCAAAAAAACGTCCCCCGCCCCCCTGGTTCCACTTTCAATTATAGGAGTTCCACGGATTGGAATGGATCTCGTGGGSCCGCTCCCAAAGGTCATATATATAATATATATTGGTGATTATGGATTACGCCACAAGGTATCCCGAAGCGCTCCCACTACAAAAAGCTACAACTAAGAATATCGCACGCGAATTAGTACTGCTCTTCAGTCGCATGGGAATACCAACGGAGCTCTTCACAGATCACCTAAAGGTACCCCTTTTATGTTGAAATTAATGAAGGATCTCTGTTCACTGTTACAGGTAAAACAGCTCTGCACGTCGGTCTACCACTCACAGACTGACGGATTAGTAGAACGCTTCAACCAGACGCTGAAGAGAATGCTATGAAAAGTGGTTGATGGGAAAGGTAAAAATTGGGATCAGCTTTTGCCTTACGTGCTCTTCGCAGTTCTCTCACACACCTCATACGGCATGACATTAAAACACCCCCAGGTAGCATCATCCGGGCAATCGAGGCAGAAGTGGACAAAATGCTAAAGGCAGGGATAATAGAGAAGACCACAAGCCCCTGGTCTAGCCCAATCGTGGTGGTACTGAAGACCGATGGTACCCTACGTCTGTGTAATGACTTCCGCCGTCTGAATCAGGTGTCAGAATTCGACACGAACCCTCTGCCTCGCGTGGATAAGCTAATCGAGCGGCTAGGAAAAGCCCGTTTCATGGACTTAACAAAAGGTGCTGGCTAGAAACTAAGGAAACAGGCCTGACCGCTAACCCAAAAAAATGCCACCTCGGCCTGACCGAGGCACAGTATCTAGGATATCGCATTGGCCGAGGGTGGCTAAAACCACAGGAAAAAAGGCAAAAGCTATTCATAACTATCCACAGCCACAAACAAATTAACAGGTGCATGCGTTCTTGGGTCTTGCAGGCTACTATACACGGTTTGTACCTAACTTCTCTTCCCTTTCAGCCCCACTTTCTGATCTGCTGCAAAAAAAGGACAACCGGGGAAGATAAGATGGACAGGGGTAACTTAACAAGCATTAAATCAGTTAAAAACCCTTCTAATCAGCTCCCCAATTCTCCGCAACCCTGATTACGAGAAACAATTCATCCTTCACACAGACGCCTCAGAGACCGGACTCGGAGCAGTGCTGTCCCAGCTGTTTGACGGTGAGGAGCATCCGGTCTTATACGTGAGTAGAAAACTCAATAAGGCAGAGCGTAAAYATGCACCAGTAGAGCGGGAGGCGATACTATCTAACAGGCAGACAGTTCATACTACTCACAGATCATGCACCCCTACAGTGGATGGCGAAGTGTAAGGATACGAACCCACGCATCACACTCTGGTTTTTATCCCTACAGAACTACTCCTTCTCTATTTACCATAGAGCGGGGCATAGCATGGTAAYGCCGATGGCCTGTCACGCGCCCATGCAATGTTTGCAASCAAAAAGGGATGCGCAAAGTTGGGGTGGGGCATTGTGATGGAGGACCCGACACTCTTTCCAAGACTCATACAGCTATGTGTGCCATCCAGCAGTTCAGCACCACAGACAGCGCCAAGGGGCGGGGCGCCATAACTTGGCACGGCCGTCTCCTGATTTTCATCCTGTCCAGCGCCTAGCTGACGCGAATGCYGCACTCCCTTAGACAGGAGTTAAAACACCAAACTTCTCCATACACGCTCACTCGCTCCCCCTACACTTTGTAAATAAAAAGCACGTCAAGCAGCACCTGCCGTCTGTCTGTGTCTGTACACCACTCCAAAGAGGAAGCTTTACACAAGCATACTTCATTCCAGAAGTGTGCTTGCATATCAAAAAGAATTTTCCCGTGAGAAATAATGGATTCTCTGACAATTTGTTCTGTAGCCCAAAAATATTAACATCAAAATAATTAATACAAAATATAAAGCAAAAATAAAACAAATTAACCTGTAACATACCATTGAAATACAGTGGAACCTTGGATTACGAGCATAATTCGTTCCGAAAGTGGGCTCATATTCCAAAGCACTCATAAACCAAATCATCATTTCCCATAAGAAATAATGAAAACTCAAATTATTTCTTYCACAGCCCCAAAAAATAAATACATAAAAATAATTAATACAATCTATAAAATGAAAATRAAACAAATKAATCTGCACTTTACCTTTAAAAGAAAGTACAAATAAATCCTGACAGATAAGTGTTTCCATTGGTGCGCGCACACGCTGTGTGTGTGTGTGTGTGTGTGTGTGTGTGTGTGTGTGGAATTAGCCTCTTCACTTCACTCTTCACTGTCACTTCTGTCTCACACCAGGTCAGAAATATCTCTGACCTGGTGTGAGCGCATACTAAAGGAATCACTTTTTAAGTTTCACAACAAACACACACACAACGGAAACACCATTTTAAAAGGGGAAAAGAAATCTCTCTGACCTGGCTTGAGCGCATACTAAGGGAATCACTGCTGTAAAGTAAAAAAAAAAAAGAACCAGCACTTTACCTTTGAAAAGAATCGCGACAGAGCAGAGTTTCTGTGTTTGTGAAGCTGGGGAAGGGGTGAAAAGGCGAGAGAGCGTCTGTGCATGTGTGTGTGTGTGTCGGTGTCAAATTGCGAGCGCACACTGATAAGAGATGAGCAGAGTTTCTGTGTGTTTGCAAAGCTGTGCGAGGAGGGGAGGGGGGGCGAAGGTGAGAGAGTGATGCTCGGTGTCAAAATAAGAGTCGCATGCTTGATAAATGATACTCAGCGCTCATAAACTAATACTTGCTCGGTTTCCGAATAAAAAATTATTAAAAATCTTTGCTCGGTTTGCGGAACACTCGTAAACCACGTTACTCACAATGAGGTTCCACTGTAAATCACAACTGTAGTGAGTAAAACCAGAGAGAGGATAGAGATATGGCGTTATATATTTCTGCCACTTTTCACATTTCTTTGCACAATTTTGACGGAAGACAGAGCACTCTATGCTTGTGCAGTGTCTCCCCTGCGTGCTCAACAGCTCAGTTCTGCTCATGCAGTGTCTTCCCTGCAYGCTTAATGTGTTTTCCATGCATACTTMATTTTGCTGTGTGCGCTCGACTCTGTCTGCAACATATCTTTTCTGTTCTTGCTCAACTCTGCCTGTATGCTTGCTCCACTTTGTCCAGTGTTACAAAACTCCCACAAAACTAGCCAATCACAGACTTCCACACACGACTTCTGGTTGTTCCTATCAGGTGACTCTATCGAACGCATAACAGAATTTAATTCTATTTGTATAGTGCTTTKAAAATGGTCAATGTCTCAAAACAGCATTACACAATCAAAAATAAGTTATAGGAATATTTTTTTATTATATACAACTATATATTTTCACAGCGTGTGTCTGTGATGGGCATGCACCTAAATCTACAGTCATGGCCAAAAGTTTTGAGAATGACAGAAATATTAGTTTTCACAAAGTTTGCTGCTAAACTGCTTTTAGATCTTTGTTTCAGTTGTTTCTGTGATGTACTGAAATATAATTWYAAGCACTYCATACGTTTCAAAGGCTTTTATTGACAATTACATGACATTTATGCAAAGAGTCAGTATTTGCAGTGTTGCCCCTTCTTTTTCAGGACCTCTGCAATTCAGCTGGACATGCTCTCAATCAACTTCTGGGCCAAATCCTGACTGATAGCCACCCATTCTGTCATTATCACTTCTTGGAGTTTGTCAGAATTAGTACTCGCCTCTTGAGGATTGACCACAAGTTCTCAATGGGATTAAGATCTGGGGAGTTTCCAGGCCATGGACCTAAAATTTCACCGTTTTGGTCCCCGAGCCACTTAATGATCACTTTTGCCTCATGGCATGGTGCTCCATTGTGCTGGAAAATGCATTGTTCTTCACCAAACTGTTGTTGGATTGTTGGAAAAAGTTGCTGTTGGAGGGTGTTTTGGTACCATTCTTTATTCATGGCTGTGTTTTTGGGCAAAATTGTGAGTGAGCCCACTCCCTTGGACGAGAAGCAACCCCACACATGAATGGTCTCAGGATGCTTTACTGTTGGCATGACACAGGACTGATGGTAGCGTCACCTTTTCGTCTCCGGACAAGCCTTTGCTCCAAACAATCGGAAAGAGGCTTCATCCGAGAATATGACTTTGCCCCAGTCCTCAGCAGTCCATTCGCCATACTTTTTGCTGAAGATCAATCGCTTCCTGATGGTTTTTTTTTTGGAGAGAAGAGGTTTCTTTGCTGCCCTTCTTGACACCAGACCATCTTCCAAAAGTCTTCCCCTCACTGTGCGTGCAGATGCGCTCACACCTGCCTGCTGCCATTCCTGAGCAGCTCTGCACTGGTGGCACTCCGATCCCGCAGCTGAATCCTMTTTAGGAGACGATCCTGGCGCTTGCTGGACTTTCTTGGGCGCCCTGAAGCCTTCTTAACAAGAATTGAACCTCTTTCCTTGAAGTTCTTGTTGATCCTATAAATTGTTGATTTAGGTGCAATCTTAGTAGCCACAATATCCTTGCCTGTGAAGCCATTTTTATGCAACRCAATGATGGCTGCACGCGTTTCTTTGCAGGTCACCATGGTTAACAATGAAAGAACAATGATTTCAAGCATCACCCTCCTTTTAACATGTCAAGTCTGCCATTCTAACCCAATCAGCCTGACATAATGATCTCCAGCCTTGTGTTCATCAACATTCTCACCTGAGTTAACAAGACGATTACTGAAATGATCTCAGCAGGTCCTTTAATGACAGCAGTGAAATGCAGTGGAAAGTTTTTTTTTTCGGGAAAAACGTTTAAATTCTGGGTCCATGGCCTGGAAACTCCCCAGATCTTAATCCCATTGAGAACTTGTGGTCAATCTTGAAAACAAACAAAAACCCACTAATTCTGACAAACTCCAAGAAGTGATTATGAAAGAATGGGTTGCTATCAGTCAGAATTTGGCCCAGAAGTTGATTGAGAGCAGCCCAGTCGAATTGCAGAGGTCCTGAAAAAGAAGCGCCAACACTGCAAATACTGACTCTTTGCATAAATGTCATTTAATTGTTGATAAAAGCCTTTGAAACATATGAAGTGCTTGTAATTATATTTCAGTACATCACAGAAACAACTGAAACAAAGATCTAAAAGCAGTTTAGCAGCAAACTTTGTGAAAACTAATATTTGTGTCATTCTCAAAACTTTTGACCACAATTGTATATTCGTGGTCACACATTTTGGTTTTCCAAATGACTTGTTAATTTACAGTATTTTTTTTAATGTGATGATTTTTTAATCTAACTTGGTAACACTTCCTATTGCTTGCTGACAGATACCTGTAAAAATTTCTTCTTTCCTTACATGTTTTTTTTTGTTGTTGTTTTTTTGATGTGGTAACATATGGACATGGCTCATATGTACTTTGCAATCACTCAGAAAATGCAATCACTCAGAAAATGGCCTAAAATTTAAATACCTAAGTAAATACCTTATTTTCTGTGAATAAACCCAAGAGAACATCAGACACAGCCATTATGCGTGCAGTGTGTATGAGTGTGTCTCTCTTTCCCAGACTGCAATTGTGTCAAAGCCTATCGGTAAGCATAACAAGATACGGCAGACCCAAGACTTTGAGTTCACTCTGAGTTCCACACAGCTGATTCTATGTACCTGAGACTCATTCATTGAACTTTTACTGAACTTTGTTTTTTGTGTTAAAAAAATACATTTAAATTTTCCCTTGCTCTATTCTGACATTTAACAAATGCAAAACAATATGTCAAAATTTATTGATCTAAAACAGAAAAAAAAAACTCTGATTTAATGTTTCACAGGAAAGAAAAAAAAGTTTTTGTGTTTTTTTCTGAAGTGAATGTAAATATCTGGTTTCAACAGTAGATGGGCATTGGTGTCCATACAGAAGGCTTAGGTTCAATTCCTGCTAAAACCCTAGCCAATCTCAAGCCCTCGAAATTTGCCTCAGGAAGGGCATCCGGCGTAAAAGCCTGTGCCAAGTTGGGGGCCGATCGACTGGTCAGCTGTGATAACCCCACGACAGGAGCAGGCAAAAGACAAAAATTGTGATTTTATAAATAACAATCATGAGCAATAAAGAATAGGTTGTCCATTAGTGGTTAGCTGCTAAACATTGGCAAATAGCTTAACTTTGTTCAGCTCTTAAACTGAAAGACTGTAAATGTATCTCCAAATCTTTGGGCTTTATATCACTAAATATGTAGAAAAAGACAAGAGTAGATATAAATGTCCTTGAAATAATATACAAATGAATAAACTTAAAAAGTTTCACATTAATAGTCTGGTATATTCATAATATTACTCAAAACGTTTTCCTTGCAATTTTCTGCTGGCTTTTTCCTTTTTCCTTGATGTSCAATACAAGCTTCCATTATTTTCACATTGTGGCAACAACATACCAGCCTAACAACCTGCTAAGTGTATAAAGAAATAGTCATTCCTTGAAAGATCTAATGCTTCTCAATACACTTACCACTTGCTGATGAGGAGACACACCCACACACAGCAGCCATGATAGTGTCTGGATGTTTTCTCTAGTTTATTCACAGAAAAAGAGGGTTTTAAGTCCTATATTAGGTAATTTCCTGAGTGATTACAAAGTATATGGGTGTCATGTGAATCTATTAACTCATCAAAAGATAATGAGCTGGGGAAGATAAAGAAAGGAACAATCTTAACCACCCTTTACTGCATGTGTACTATAATGTTCTGAGGAAGTCATTTTKGGGGGCCAGGAGATATACAGTGATTTCTTAGAAACTGTGAATCAAATGGAGCTCTTTGATGTACTGAATCATCATGCTAATCTGTAGATGTTTTTTTAATATAATGATTGGGCTACTTCAAAACCATTATCACTGTCAGCCAATCAGGCTATAGGAAGTTTTTCATATGATCATTATCTCATAATCTATACTATCCCATATATAGAGGGTCGTTGGGGGCCTTGGGGCCTATCCCAAAAGATTTGGGCGGAATAGGGGGAATAGGCGCAGAACGTTGAATACAGGCTGGGGTGCCAATTCATCACAGGGCCCACATATTCACACGCTTTGGGAACTTTGGGCAATCTGGGATAGCCAATTAACCTACTCTGCATGTCTTTGGACTGTGGGAGGAAACCAGAGTACACAGAGGAAACTCACCATGCACGCGGAGAAAATGCAAACTCCATGCATACACACACCTAAGGAGGGAATCAAACTCTGAACCTAGGTGCAAGGTGACAATGCTAACCACTATGCCACTGTGCTGCCTTCATCAACCATATATTGTCACAAAAAATTATTTTCATGTTCATTTATGGTCTGCTTATTGTTATTCTAAGAACTGGTCACTTTCGGTAAAGGGTGCTTTGCTCCAAAAATAGTGGTAATGTTGTGTAGCAGTTGCCTTGCATATTGACTATCCATCTCAGAATTGTCACTCAGGACAGTTGTATTGAATGCTACTCAATGCATAATAACAACAATGCCTGAACAAGTAGATAATACTAGATCAGTGCAACTGCCATTTTTAAAATATCCAATATTAAACTCACATAAAGTGTATGCATTCAGTCTAAACATGGGATAATGTATACTGTCTGGGTATGTGAGTGTAAGGCACTGGGGTCTGTAATCCAGTATTGGGCTGCCAAGTCAAATGAATGTATGTTATTATCATTACTGTTATGTCCAAGTCAAATTTAATTTTCTTTGGTGGAGTCCTTATATTCCTTATATTTAAATGACTTAAGCTTATTTTAGCACCTATTAGATCCTGCCCATTCCTAATAGAGCATGACATACCTTCACATCCTCTGTTACATGTGCCACATTCATGCTCACCCAACTATTAAGCACATGTACTGTACCTGAACACACTCAGTTCTGTTTGCCACGGTTAATAGAATACCTGAGCTTGCATTCAGAACTGCTTTCCTGGCATTGCCCCCTCTGAAAAAAAGTCACTTAAAAATGTTATAGTTTCAAAAGAATAATAACAGGAGGCATTTGCAGATGATTACAGACAGACACCCATAAAACCAAAATAATAATAAAAATAAATAAAAATAAAAATGTATTATATATTATTTAAATATTGTTATACAGCTAAAGAAAATTACATTATGACAAAACAGCATTCTYAGCATTCTCTTTGCTCATCAGGTGAGATCAAGTGAACCACCAGACACATAGACAAAGGTACAAGACAATAAATACACACTCTGCAAGTTGTAGAATCAGTATAACAAGAACCACACAATAAATACAAAACAACATGCTTACTGATGATCTTCATGTGCTGAGAGTAAAGCAAGGACTGTGTTCATGTGTTGGAGCAAAATGCCTTGGAGTCCCTGTAGTGCACTATAGTCCRATACTCAAGCTCACCTAAGGAGTACCCAAAACACCTCTGCTCTTCTTCACTGATTTCTGCAAATTTGTATCCAAAAATTCTCCTTAAACTTCTTGAATTCATGAAACCATCACTGGACGAAGTTTGCTGCTGATCTTGAAAAAAGTGGTATTCTTTAATAACAGATGAAACTAGACTTTTTCCTCAAAGTGCCATCTTCTTTGTTTTTTTTGCTATCACTTTTAACCAGCTGGTTCCAAGCTTATTTGAAGTGGATGTATGTAGTCAGTTATCTGCACATTTATATTGGTTGGGGGTCTCTTGCCTGAAGAGTGTGTTTGTTGTAGACATTTTGCTTTAAAATAAGTGCCATTTTGGTTTCACAATTTTGCTAATGAAAGGGGCATTTGGACGTGGATGTGGTGACTAGTGATTAAAGTGGTCGGTGCATGATGGAGGAAGGTTAGTAGAATGCAGTTTATTCCTGATGGTGGTGAAACATTTCTGGATTTTTGTGGACTGGATTTTTGTGGTTTCTTTTTAAAAGTTGTTACATTTCCCAGAAGATAGAGGGTTAAGAGTTGGATGGAAGCAGTGTGAAGAGGGTTCAGCGACTATACTTGTGAATTTCCTGATGTGTTGTGTGTGGTAGGCACACACAACACATCAGACTGTATTGAAGGTAGACAGGGCTCTGTGATATTTTTTTGCTGCAAATATACTTAAAACATACCATTTTTTAAATATAAATTTTATATTTTAATATAAAAATAATTTTTACTAATTCCTAGTGAGACTTTTTTTTCCTATACTATGTACAGTTCAGTGGATCCTAATGAACCCAGGAGGTGTTTTCATGCAAATGAGAGAGACGAGACCCAGTAGAATTAACATACAGTTCAACATTAAAAGATAGTTACAGTGAAATGCCAGACATGTAGTGCTAAATTACACATGTAGTTCAAAGATACACAACTTAGATGTATAGTACAAAAATACATAATCTGTAAGTTGTAGAATCACTATAATAAGGACAACACAATAAATACAACACAGCATGTAGCCCATTTGGTATATCTACATAACAACAAAACATTTATGAATTGTTGTAACATTTTGGAACATGTAGTACAAGCAACAATCATTAGCACACTGACTGGAGTTTTGTTAACTAGCAGCACATATGTCTTCAATAGTTGAGAAATAAGTAAGGACTGTATATGTGGATGGAAATCGTAGCAGGATTTTCAAAGGGACACTGTAGTAAATGTCTGTAGTGTACTGTAGGCCAATACTCAAGCACTTAATATCCAATTCATCTCTTCACTCTTTTCTGCATTTGTCTTTAAAAGTCCGCGAAGCCATCTCTGAACACAAGCTTACCAACACCACTGTAGGAAACCAGCTCAAGCCACCTCTGTGCTTCCTGAGTCCTTTCCTGGCGTTCATTTTAGATTCCTCTGAAAAAAAAACACCTTCTCCAGAAGCTTCTGTCTTTCTGTGCATGTCCTTTTTCTTGCTTTCTTATACATCAGTGATRTTTTTTTGATATCTCCACTATCCACTGGAGGTTGTACCATTTTTTTTATTTAACAGATAACTTATACCACACTCATACACGTTGAAAAAGAAAAAAAGAGTAGTTAGATATATAAGTTAGATGTCATCTGACACAGAAGTTGCAGGTTGCAGATTCAGTACAAATGACTTACTGAATGCAAAATTTTGTCATTTAGCTTACAAAAACCTGCCACAAAGCATATAATAATAATAATAATAATAATAATAATAATAATAATAATTTTCTGAAATTATAGCTTTTTGAAATACCCCCAGGTTTACAGGATATGTTTTATGTAAATCGACTTGTAATGTTACAGTACCTTTCATTGTCATCCACAACAACCAAAGGTGGTTGCACACAAGGAGCATAGCGGGGATTGTAAACATCTTGATGCACGAGAATTAGAGCTGGATCTGATATTTCACCCAAAACCCTCAGGTCTCCAAATGGCCGAAATTTGCTGTCAAGAAAGASATCTGATTATATGTAGATTATGATGCTATTATCATAATATACATATTGTCATACCACTTTGTTTGTTTCTTTGCTTACATGAATTACTTAAACAATCACCTCAGTGTTTTTCCATATATCGGATGGCCGTCAGGGGTTTCCTGATGATAATCAACTTTAGCACATACCAGTTTATCAATGATTGGGAAATGGTCTTTTACGTTGCTAAAACGGTTAAGTTTATTATAATCTTCCAGCTGTCTAATCCAAAGCGCTCTAGCTTGAGTATACGCTTCTCTGTTTAAAGTTTGCATGAGCGTTCTAAAAAATATATTTGATACAAAAAGAGCTCTTATATATAAATGTTTGATGTAAAGAATATGGAAGGCAGCCAATAATGAGTCTGGGACACATGTGTTGAAAAACTGGTTTGTGCCAAAAGCCTCTTTCATGTAGGAACCCTGAGTTCCGATGATCAGCATCAGCAGTGTTTCAGGACCAGAGCTAGCAGGTGCAAATCATTACAAAAAGGTTAATAGCAGTAAGTTTTAAAAAGTTAAATGATTAGTTTACACTTTAAACACTTACCATGTAGACATCTCTGTCTCTGTCGCTAAAAAGTCGAAAAAGAATAAAAAGAAAAACATAGTCATTCTTTAAAATGAAATTAACTGACAACTGACTGATTTATATTGTTAAATGGAGAAAAACGGTTGTATTACCACCACCATTTCTTGGGCAGCATCTGGTAAAAAGAAAATATTTATTTGCATGATGTTTGTTTCATAACTAAAGAATCAAAGTATAAACTGATTTTCCAATTAGAACAGTGAATCAGTAAGCTATTTAATGCATGCTATAACAAAACTAGGATTTTACCTTTTATTTGGTATACCACTCACATCTGAGGCTGAAGAAAAGGAACACACACATATATAAGGGTCAATTATATTAATCTAGCAAACTACTAAGATTTAAAATGATTAGAACTGGATTAACAACCCTCCAATACTTTATTAAAACCTGGAAGTATATTGCTGAACCGTTAACTTTGTGGAAGAAATGTGGTAAAAAAAAGTTTTATGGAGATAACTTTCTTCTCAATTTCTATGTAACACAAAAACACTGTAGGTATGTTCAATACACCCACAGTATGTTATAATACACACACAATGTGATGAGACAGTGCAGTGTGGCTTTAGGAAAACCATTGTTATACAGTAGAATCTCATCAGATAAAGATTGGACTTTGGAGCAATGAAAAAGCTCATGTGGTCCAATGAGTCCAGATTCACCCTTTTCCAGAGTGATGGCGTGTCAGGGTAAGAAGGGGAGCGCCTGCAGCAATGCATCAGTCATGCATAGTGATCCATGTAGAACCCTCTGAAGGCAGTTTTATGATCTGGGGTTGCTTGGATTGCTCAGGTCTAGGCTCAGGAACGTTACTGTGTGTGGCAAAATACTGAGTCGGCCACTTGCATATAATAAACAAACACRTTACCACATCAAGACTTTTTCTTCCCTGATAGCATGCCCATATTACAAGACTCATGTTGCAGAGTAGAAAATCCTTCTTTTTTGTCTTTCAACTGTTCCCTTTCAGGATTCACTACAGAGAATCATCTGCCTGCATCTAACCCTATACTCTGCATCTTCTTCTCTCACACCAACTAACTTAATGTCTTCTCTCTCTACATCCATAAATCTTCTCTTTAAGATTTATCTAAAACTTCCTCTAGACCTTTATCCTTGTTACTCACAAAGAGAACCTCAACATCTTCAACTCTGCTACCTCCAGCTTTGACTTCTGTCTTTTCTTCAGTGCCACTATCTCTAAGCCGTAGAGCGTCGCTGGTCTCTCAACTGTCCTGGACACTTTTCTTTCATTTCTGCTGATACTCTTTTATCACAGAACATATCGGGGACTTTTCTTCACCATTTCCAATCTGCCTGCACGCACCTCTTCATCTCATTTCCACACTCTTCATTACTCTAGACAGTTGACCCTAAGTAGTTAAAGTCCTTCTTTATCACTGCTCCTTGAAGCCTCACCGTTCCACTTGGGTCCCTCAAACACATCTTTTCTGTCTTGCTGCAGCTAACCTTCATTCCTCTGCTTTCCAGAGCATACCTCCACCTCTCTAGATTTTCCTCCACCTGTTCCCTGCTCTTTCTACAAAGCACAATGTCATCAAAGTCTCATTTGCAGAGCAAAGTGTTTTTACATATAAATTTTTTTTGTTGCATTTTTTTCAAGATTTTGTGAAGACATAGCATCATGAGTCCTAAGAATGTTATTACGCAAGTTGGCAAGAATAAAATGGAGCCACTTGAGTTTTGTTWTTAAAGCAGCCAATGCCAAGAGGAATCATAAATTAAGGTTAAGTGAGAGTTAATGTCTATTTATTTAATATTTTACTTCATTTATATGTCTTTTCTAATTGTTTTATATGCAAAATATGATTATAATTTTGGAAAATAGTAATATTGGTAATATTTTGGGTGGCTGAAACAAATTATTTGTATTTACATTATTTCCAGAAATGGAAATTTAAAAAATGTGTTTTCATATAACATTTAGATAAACATTTCATATAACACTTAAGAATTCACCTCCGGAACGAGTTAAATTCATATACCCTGATATATATACATATATATATATATAGGTTTCTCGCCCGCCATGCAGAAGACCCTGGTTTTAGTCCCAACCAGTACCCAAATACCAGCCACTGAAGTGCAAGGTTTGCATCAGGAAGGGCATCTGGT
>QMIH01003732.1:8425-19272 GCA_003987875.1 Clarias batrachus | reverse complement strand
ACACTGTGAGACCCTTTACAGGGTGAGATTCTGCTGGTAGGTGACATACGTGTGATGCCAGAGCTTAAAAAGATGAGCTCGGACATGTGATAGTGAGCCGGGCGTGTGTTCCTTCACCACCTCCAGGTATTCCTCCACCATCTCCCACACAGGTGGGTTACGACCCTCAAAMAGTGCCGGGTTGTGCAGGTTCCCCTCTGTCCATGCACAAAAACACAACTGGTTTATTAATGGTGCTAAATTATAACTAAACACATTCYTCCATCTTTCCACATTCCTTATAATAATCGTTCCTCTTTGATCAACTTACCTGCACTCATGATGCCCTGCACTCCTGTTTCCTCCATGCAGCGCTGCACGTCACTCAGGTGCTGGATGTTTCCATTAGCGAAAACTGGGATGTTTACAGCTTCTCTAATAAAAAGAAGAAGAAAATACACAGGTGATGATTTTGAAAAAATAGGGAAGAACTCTGGATTTGAACTGGAAAATCTCACCTCACAGCTTTAATATGCTCCCAGCTCGCCACTCCGGTCAGAGCTCCTTTCTGGTCTTTGGTTCTGCCATGAACGGTGAGCAACTGGGACAGAAAACAGAAAAAAAGAACAGCCTGAAATCTGCACCTAAATCCACTCACACGTTTAAATATAATCATAAATCAGTGTAATCAGAGGTTAATACCTGGCAACCTGCTTTTTCCAGCATCTTGGCATATTTGACCGTTTTCTCGACCTCTGGGAAAACCCGGATTTTGCACGTGACCGGCACGGAGAGCTTCTCGTTGGCCAATTTAACTAAAAAAATAATAAATAATAATATGAATTTAAAAAATAAATAATAATATATAAAAATGATCCATTTCATATCATAATATTTTTTAACATTGTCTGTATGTAAAGAGGGACATACTCATTCTCTCCAGCAGGTCCCACTCGTCCTGCAGGAACACACCGTAGTGTCCTTTCACAGAAGGAGAAAAAAAAAGAATATTGTTATACAAGATGTTATGTTACAATGCAAGATACTTCACAGAGCTAAATACTGCACAGTGTGAGATCATTTACAGACTAAACGAGATACTTTACAAATCARAGTACTGTTCTGTGAGATACTTGGGTACGGGGAGAGACACCTATAGAGCAAAATACTGTACGGGAGGAGTGTTTTACAGAGCATGACTCAATACATACAGTGAGATACTTTATAGGGTGACGTTTATACGGCTTTGTGCATTTTACAGTGCAGGAGACATTACTTGAGAGACTTTACATTGTGGGATAATATACTGTCTGAGATATTTTACAGAGTTTTGAATAAAGTGTCTTTTTTCAAGATACTTTACACTGTGGGATCATTTAATGTGCGAGACATTTTTTGCGAGCTACTTTACACCATGAGATTACTATGCAAGATACTTTACACTGTAGGATAATTTACTGTGTGAGAGTTTACAGAGTGAGATACTTTACACTGTGGGACGGTACCTTACTAAGTGAGATACTTTACACAATGTGATAATTTACTGTGTGCTATACTTTACACTATGAGATAGACTATTGTGTGAGACACTTTACAGAGTGAGATACTTTTTGTGAGACACTTTACACTGCATGTTAATTTACTGCAGGAGATATTTTCCTGTGTGAGATACTTTGTGCAAGATACTTTACATACAGTGTGTGCAACATACAATGCTTTACAAAGTGAAATACAGTAGTTTATTTTGATACTGTGACATTCTATAGTTTGTGAGATACTTTACAGAGTGGGATGTTTTATATAAAACTAATATAGAAAAAGTAAATTATACATGATTTGTTAGAATGTGTGATGATTTTGACAGCAGGTTGCACTAAGCTAAACTGGTTGCCACATTAGCTTTCTCTAGTCATTAGCTACATTAGCCGCACAGCTCCATATAAAAACTAAATAAATTAACTTTATACATCTACCATGAGATGGCTTACATTTGAAATAAAGTAACCATTTTGTATATGATTTTTTTTTTGCTTTAAGATGATTGCACATAGCTTTCAGTAACGGTTTTCTCTGAACCTCTGGGTTCAGCCTGTAGTGGATTTAGTATACGATCATATCAAAATGAGTTCTGCTCACTTATTGTGTAAAAAATATATATAATTAATTACACAATGATCTTTAAATAAAAAGCAACAATACCCCGTTTAGCGATCATCTGAGGGCATCCTAAATTGAGGTCGATGGCATCGCAGTAGTCCTGAGCTAAAAGTGCTGCTTGGACAAACACCTCTGGGTCGTTTGCACAGAACTGTGGAGACAAATGACACAGAAACACTGATGGTATGGTACAGTCACGGTTAACATCCTAATTATTTGAACGTTAACAGCACAGTTATTGTCACATGGCGAGAGGTCTAAATAATGATATGGGTCCCCTCCCGAGGGTGGGACAGGGGGGTCAGAGCTCACCTGTGTGATGAGAGGCCGGTCCTCTGGACTCACATCGCTGTACAGATTCTCTCGCCGGTAGTTGGGGTCTCGTACAAACACCTGCGCGTGCAGCATGGGAGTGTAGCAGAGCTCCGCCCCGTGCCTGCGGCTCAGCAGCCTCCACGCGAGCTCGCTCTGCTCCACCATGGGCGCGAGGACGAAGCGTGCAGCGCGAAGAGTCTTCCTCCAGAACTCAAAACCCTGCAGCTTCTCCATCACCTTCAGCAACCAATAATTACAATTAAGTTCAGCCTTTATTCTTTACACATACATTACATATACACATGCACAGTGAAATTCTTATTCTTCACAATATACAAAGCCCTGGAGCAGACGGGGTTAAGGGCCTCGCTCAAGGGCCCAACAGTGGAAACTTGGCAGAGCTGGGGCTCGAACCGCAGACATTCTGATCACTAACACATTGAGATTTAACACACTCTCACACACACACCCTCCCTCACAAACACTCTCACTCACACACACACTCTCACACGCACACACTCCCTCCCTCACAAACACACTCACTCACTCACTCACTCACACACACACACTCCCTCCCTCACAAACACTCTCACTCACACACACACACACTCACTCCCTCCCTCCTTCCCTCCCTCCCTCACACACACACACTCCCTCCCTCACACACACTCCCACCCTCCCTCACAAACACACTCTCACACACACACTCTCACTCGCACAGTCCCTCACTCACACACACTCTCACTGACTTGCACACACACTCTCTCACTCCCTCCCTCCCTCACACTCCTATTTTATTTATTATTGAACTACTAAACAAGTTAGCACCATCTGTAGTGGAGATTAATGTCATTTAATCCACACACTGTCATTACATTTAAAAACAATAACAGTCATAGTAAACAATGCTGTCCAGTTGTCACACGTGACCGGAAATAAACCAGAGTTTAATATTTTTCCGGGACTTTAATCACCTCAACACGATGAGGCGAATAGCGCGGGATGTATTATCTGTCATCATGTGAAACACAAAGTTTTGAAATGAAAATAAAACGAGACTTACAGCTCAGACGCGGCACTGCGCTCTCTTTGGTGCGTCGCGCGAAAATGGTTCCGTGTGGAAACACCGACAACCGCAAAAGTGTTCCGGGGGTAAAACTACAGTACACACTCAATAGCAACACTTTTCGCTTTTTACCTGTTATTTTATGTCCATAATCGTATATAATGTGTATATTCAGTCGCGTATGTGAGAATATCTGTATAATTAACAAAAACATTACATTTCCTCAGTACAATTCCATCCACTTACTATAGTCATTTTCATCAGCTATTAAGTCAGATCCTGAGATAGCAATCAGAATTGTGAAGTAATATTGATTCATTTTGATGATAAAATGATGTATTTCACTTAAAACAAAGAAAAATCTATCAGTTTAAGATTATTAATGAACTACACAATTAAAAAGAATTACATTATGATATACTAAGTCAGACATTTTAGGTTAAAAATCTGAATTTTGAGTTAGTATGTAGAAAGTGTGAGGTCAGAATTTTTACATTTGGATATGCTTAGTGTTTTTGTTTTTTCTTTGATAATTTAGAAGTTTGAAACTACTCTACAGATTAAATTATGTTTTCTGTTTTAAAATGTAATTGAATTAAAAGAATAAATAATCATTTTTAAAGTTTATGATCATTTATAAGATCTTATAAATAACAGAAAACACAATGTTAATTTCTATTTCTTCTTTTTAAATAATTGACTCTACTTAATTAGCTTAAGTAAGGTAGCCATTTTTTAATGCCATTTTGTCATCAGAACAAAGAAATATTTAGTCATAAATATTTTAGAGTTTTCAAACCTAACTACAAGGTTCAACATTAAATACTTTTCATTTGTTATTGGAGATGGTCTTTTGCTGCCCACCTACACTACCTTTATAGCCCGTAAGGGGGCGGAAGCCCGCACTTTCGACACGTTATTTTGTCTTGATGAGCAAAATAGTGACATTGCCATCATTCGCCACAAGATGTCACTAGTTGCTTTAAAAATGCACTACAACAGCTTAGCGTGTGTTTGAGTTCGTGCACACCAGCGCATTGCCGTTCACGTGACTCMCCACGAGCCCAACCCTGGCACGTGACTTTTATCTTCGCTTCCTCAGTCATTGGCTGGTCGCTAACCAATCACACGCCGTCATGCAAAATGACACACGATCTGCGTGACTGTGGGCGGTCCTAAACGTCGAGCTTGTGTTAAACAGCCTCGTAAGGATACGCCTACTTCCGGTTCCCAGCCGACTGAAACARGAAGGAAGATGACTGAAGTATTAAAAGAAAGACCCGCCCCCTATTAATTACTATTAAACGAGGTGTTAAATGAAAAAAAAGAAATTCTAACGGACATTTAATGAAAAAAGCAAGAATTTGTAAATTTTCCTGAAATTACTTTTAAAATGAGATGTTTATTATTAATAATAATAATAAACAGCTTTAGGAATTGTGTACATTTCTCAATGAAACTTATAAATGAACTTGTTTAATGGTAGTGGTGTCTTGATGATGAGTGTATGTCTGTGTGCCCTCCAATAGATTGGCACCCTGTCCAGGATGTACCCCACCTTGTGACCCTAAGTCTCCTGGGATGGGCTCGAGGCGCCCGTGACACTGTATACAGGATTAAGCAGTATAGACAATGAGCGAGTGAGTGAGTGAGTGAGTGAGTGAGTGAGAGTGTCCTGATGATAATCTGTCTGTGTTTTCTATCATTAATATTTTAGTATTTAATTATAGCATGGTGAATTGATTTGGACGGCATGGTGGCGTAGCAGTTAGCACTGTCGCTTTGCACCTCCATGGTTGAGGGTTCGATTCCTGCCTTGGCTCTGTGTGCGTGGCGTTTGCATCTTCTCCGATGCAGACAGGTAGATTAGGTTAATCTGCATTGCCAAATTGCCTCGTGTGTGTGTGTGTGTGTGTGTGTGCCCTGTGATGGATTGGCACCCTGTCCTGTGTGTAGGCTTGCAGGGTCCTGGAGTTTATTCCAGTAGACATCAGGCATCTATCTATCTGTAGACAGATTCAGTTGAATGGAAATAATGGAATTTACAGCAATGTTTCAAAGTCATTTCTTTATTAGATCAGTTAATCAAATAAGTGAAATGTACACAATATTAGTCTGTAATAGGACCAAATCACAGTTGGGGGATGTATTGATTTATTTTTTTGTCCTCAGTTTTCAGCACATGTCTTTTCTAACCCCCACTATACATTCCTCAAATGCACTGCCTTCTTTAGATTTGATTTACAGAGTTGTGGTTATTTTTTGAACTTCACGTTCTTTTCAAACCCGTCTCTGTTGGTTTGGCCTTGTGGTTTAGATTGTTGTCACTCTTTGAGTTACACCCACACAAGGTTTGACGTTGAAAACATGCTTGATGCAAACCTTTGCACCTAAGATAGAGATAATGGTTCCAACATCACAGTGTTGAGACAGACGCGCCAATATTTTAGAAATAAGCAAAAGGTACCTGGAACAAACTCTTAAAGATTTACTTTACCTGCGATTTTCTGGTGTAATGACGAAGCATTGTGTAGTGTACAGTGTACTCATGTCAAGTCAGATAGACTTTTATCGTCATTTCAAGCATATACAGCTCAGGACACAGTGAAAGGAAATTAGCAACTGGCTAAGACTCCTAATTAGCTAACTAGCTAAGACAACAAATGAACACTATAAATTAAAAAAAACTAGCTAAGAACTAAACAAAAATACAACATAAAGTGCACTAGGAAGTTAGGAATCCTTTAAAGAATAACTTGTTTTTTTTTACACATATATACATCACAATATGTCATTGGTCCATTGATCCTGGATCACCTTGAAAGCTGTTGTTTATCCATCTCTCATTTCACTGACCTTTAGTTACAAGGCAAAGCAACATCAAACAAATCTATCGTCTGGTTATCGTTAACAAATCTGACCAGCAAACACATCAGCCATGTTGCCCTCGTCTGTCATGGGGAAATAGAGGCGATTAGCATTATTATCACTCTTCCCTGTTTGAGATCTTGTCGATGACTTGATTATCACACTTGAGTTTTCATGTGTGGGATTTATCTGCTTGTGATGTGAGTCATCTCAGCGCGTCATCACCGACATGGCGCAAGTCCTCCCTGGAGCGATGAGCAAAGGCCAGGTTTTCCGTTCGAGAGTCGAGATTTAAGATTCACTGCTGTCACACAACAATGTTGGACAATAGGGAATAAAATGGCAGACAAGAGTACAGGCGAGAAAAAAAGCCTGGACGAGTGAGATTTGCTGTAATTTACCTGGGTGACTTATGTATATTAAAAGGCAGATGATGTTTTTTCATTATTGTTACACATCACATACCAACACAAGCACACTTGGGAGTTTCATTAGAGCGGAATGATAGCAAACTGTCCAAACAGTCCTTACAAAACATCAAGACGCGTCGCTGACTGAAACACACTTAGCTCTTTGGAGACAAATCGTCCCTGAACTAAACTTTGAGCCGAGGTCTGAGATAAAGGGTTGATAAGTAGAGATAGAGGTGTAACGGGTGAGAAGGTTCATGTGTCCTTTATAATCATTTTTGGACAGTCTCTAGCGTGTGTGTATACAAAAAAAAACACTTTGTACACTTATAAACAAATTTTTAAAAATCATAAAAAATGAACCTGAACTTCAGATATTATTCCTGAAAAGAGAAAGGTGCTATGACCTTGTATGACCTTCCCATCAGCTTCACCCAAGAGACTGCATTTTATATTTTATCATCCCAAAACAGACACAAATCTGTTTTCAGTCATTAAGAGAGTTACAGCGACGAAGAAGTCATAGAAGAAGAAATACTAAATCTCAGGTGTGGATCTGTTCCGACTGTCTGAGACGCAACGTCAGATCCTGTAACCTAGTGGTGCTATTTTCATATTATTGTCTGTTAAGCTTGTTTGTTGCATTTAGGCTCACATTAACTCTAATGTTGTTAATAATAGTTTGTAGTGCAGGTTGAAGCAGGATATATAAATCTTCAGTATAGTAATTAGTGGTTATCACCGTCGCCTTGCACCGCCAGGGCCCGGGTTCGATTCCCGCCTCAGGCCTGTGCATGGAGTTTGCATGTTCTCCCCGTGCTTGATGGCTTTCCACTGCGTACTCCGGTTTCCTCAAACACTCCAAAAATAATCAGATTATACTAATTGGTGATCCCAAATTGCCTGTAGTGTGTGAATAAGTGTGTGAGTGAGTGTGTATGTGTGTGTGCACTGTGATGGATTGGCAACTTGTCCAGGGTGTACCTCATGCTTCCTGGGATAGGCTCCAGACCCGCGCGACCCTATAGACGAGATAAACTGATACATATGTAGGTGTGAAACTATTTAAGCCAATTTCATGGGCTTTAGTAGCAAAAGATGCACTGTGTGTGTGTGTGTGTGTGTGTGGATATAAAGTTAATGTTTTTTTAATTTGATGATATTCTCAAATAACCGGTTTAGTGATATACAATTTTAAAATGGGACTGACCGCAGGTGCATCTCCAGTCTGTTTCTTACACGGCTAACAAGCCGTCATCAGCTCATAGTGTTTAACTTCTATATCACTTGGGGGATCATAAATATGAACATCTCTTAAATATGAGAGTGGATCGGAAAAATTAAAGATACAGACACCCAAACAGCACGCTTAAAAATGAACAAAACAGAGAGAAAATCAAGCATGTCACAATAAATGGTCAGAGTTGTATTTCAGATGGAACATTAACAGCTCAGATGCTGAATACAATATATGAGCTTTATCTTGCCTCATTCAATCACCCTAAGTAATAATTTTATGGCTGTTGCTCCAGAGTCTACTCTGGGAACAATGATCGTGAGGAGGAAGCACACCGTGGACGGGAAGCTCGTGCACACACACATACGCAAACACATATGAACTCTCATATTAAGAGAATCATTTCATGGCCTGGCAACTGTTCTGGAGGCRAGAGGACACCAGAGAACCTGGTAACTCACCTCCGCATATCCACCCAGTCACAACAAGGAGGGTGTCTTCTTTACCTACCTGTCAGTTACGTTGTGTTCAGGCAGTGTGTGCACTTGGGTTTTTCTGGGTGTGGCCGTATTTGTCTAGATTCAGAGTTTCAGCTGACTGTAGACTATAAACACTTGTTGTTGATCTTTTGCTATTTTAATCACTTCTGTGTTGATCTAGATTTGAATTTTGCACGTTTCCTGCTAGATTACAACTGCATCCATTAAAGTTCTACACCACGCTCAGAGTAGTACCAGACTGCATGTCTAGACTGTGTACATTACTGATCCGTTTATTATTCCAGAAGCCGCTTCCCCACTGACACAAGGATGTGCTGTTTTTACAACAGGTTAAACCAGTATGAACTGGGTTCAACACTATGGTTTTGCATAGGACACACCCTAGAGAGCACAAACACCATGAGTCCTTGTCCTCTGTAACATGAGCAGCTTAAAGCTTCCATACAATAAACCAGTCAGATGGGATGACTGCGAAATGGCTAATAGGCTTCTACAGTATGTCCTTCTTTTGTATGACAGATAAATAAATAGATTACCTTCTGCATTGATGAATTGTCTGTAACAGCATCATTGATAGTAGTGCTGAAGCATATAGCAGGTTTACAGTGAAGCACTTATTCATTGCAACAACACATTATTGTTTCTATAGTGACTCGAGTGAAGATGCAAATATTTCAATCTAGTCGTGGCTTGAAAAGCGGAAATTTGTATGAAGAACATCAGTCAGTATGATTGAGGGAAAAAAGAGTGTACTGAGCTTATGACTGATAACATTTACTAGCTTGTTTAGTGAATATTCCACACCATTACATGTAACCTAAAACACATGGTGTATCCTTGGTTGCTAACTTAAACTTAACGAGTGTCATTTTTTGGCAAATTGTTATAGTGCAAAAGGAACAAAACACTTCAGGATGTGATGTCAGGCTGAATCACAACATCCTGTCSTTGATTACTTTCCTATAACAGCAARTCCTGGCTTATTTTATTCAATATTTATTTGACTTCTGATATATTTGTTCAGTAGTTTTCTGTTTCATTATATAGTTTAAACTGTTAATAGAAGTGAAGAATACAATATGTCAACTTATCTGTGATTTGAAAAGGGGGAATTTCCATTACAGCGCAACACAAGAGTCCTGTGTAAAGTGATTGAGCCTAATAATAATGAAAAAAAAGAAGATAAAATGTTGAATTGGTGACTGTTTAGCTCCTAAAATGTAAGTGATAAGCATGCTTTGTGGGAGTTGCTGGTGATTCAGAAATTTAAAAGGAGTTATTTTTGGTTKTTTAAGAGGAATACAACACACAGGTTAAGCTTTTCATGTTTTTTTTTTTTAACATTCTGCAAAAGTGCTTTATTTTTTCTACACTCAACAAATATCCTCCAGCCTATTTCAATTCGAAAGGTTGAAATTTTAATTACAGAACATGACAAAGTATGATTTAATCCTAATATTTTTAAAAGCAAGGTAAAATGGTGAAGTGATGACTGTTTAGCTCCTAAAATGTAAGTGATTACAGGAACCAGCTTGTTCTGTGGGAGTTCCACCACATTAAATGTAATTAAGGCGGCATGGCGGCCTAGGGATTAGCACTGGGACTTTATACCTCCAGCGTCCTGGTTCGAATTCCTGCCTCTGGTCTGTGTGCATTGAGTTTGCAAGTTCTTCCCGTGATTAGTGTTTTTCCTACGGGTACTCTGGTTTCCTCCCACTGGCCAAAGACATACAGGTTAGGCTAAYTGATGTTCCCAAATTGCCTGAAGAGTTGAATGGAAGTCTTATCAAGGTCGTCAAAATATGAATAAATACAATGGTTATCATTGGCCCTTTACAGTCCCTAGTTGGACTACAGACGCTCCTAGATGGATGTGTATAAACATGTATAAAAAGAACACATTGGTGATTAATAAATTTAAAAAAGGTGTAATTTTTAGGAATTATCTGTTGTATAAGAGGAATAAAACACACAGGCTAAGCTTTTAATGATATTTTTTACATTCTGTGAAAGTGCTTTGATTTTCTCTACACTTGACAAAATCCTTCAATCTATTTCAATTTGAAAAGTGGGAAYATTCATTACAGGACATGAGAACGTAAATTAAACCTAATTTGTTTTTCCATGACTCACTCTCACTCACTCACACTACAGCGTCGCGGTAGGGGGGTACACCCTGGATGAGGTGCCAAACCATCGCGGGGCATGCACACACACATACCCACACTCACACACTACGGGCAATTTGTGAACGCCTATTAGAATAATCAGTATGTCTTTGAGCTGTGGGAAGAAACCGTAGCACCTGGAGGAAA
>QMIH01003730.1:7303-29638 GCA_003987875.1 Clarias batrachus | reverse complement strand
TCTTGGTTATGTGCAGCCAGCGAGGTATGTTTATTTTTCTTTATTGTCTATATTTAGTTTAGAGTTTGTTTATATCAAGAAAATGTTTGCTTATGTGTATTTTGTTCATTTGTAYAGTTTSAMGGTGGATTTGACCGTGAAGTAACAAAAGAAAGATTAAATCCATCAGTTACAACAACTACGGTGTCGTGTATTTCCTGGAGGGAGTGATATTGTGTGTATGTGAACATGTCTGTAATTCCTGAATGGTTAATGACACACTTTTCTTTCCATTTCACTGGCATATTGAGTGTTTCCTTTCAAATGAAATGTGGTGATGTACAGAGGCCAGAAGCCAAAACATTACAAAATTTATACTGGGTGTATGTTCGATTGTTATTGCATGTGTGATGTTCAGTTAACTTATTCTGCATTATTTTCCCCCCCCTGCTTTTAAGGCTCTCAACTATCTGCTGATTGGGAGGACCATAGAATACCTCTTTCTGACCACTCCAGTGCTGTGTCCCAAGTCTGGGAAACCCCCTCATCAATGGACAATTTTACAACATTAAGAGGCTGTACATCCAAGGGCTGCATCCCAGTGCTTTGGGTGTGACATTTACATTGCTGTATTTCAATCTTATGAATCTTTTGAACAATGAGTAATATTTATGACTGTTTGATCCTGTTCATACCTAAAATGGTATTTACAATTAATGTAAAATACTGTAGCTGCTGTTTTATCATCATAATATTCCTGATTAATGCTATTAACTATTGCAAGCCAATGTTCCCACTTATAAATTTTGTACTAAATGAGCACAGTGAAATGGTTGCACCTGTGATACAACAGTTTGTTTTAACTAGTATGTGAATGGACGTGTGTCYACAATRCAGMGYTGAAAAMGGTTTTGTGGTCAGAAAATGTTTAATGTTCTAGCACCTCTGATCAGTGCTTGAATGAGGTATTGCTCCCAAATACTGTATGAATATGCAATATTTTAACCATACTGTATATTTTAACCACACACACTTCAATTGTCTACATTCAATTGTCTACATTCTAACCACTTCAATTGTCTACATTCTTCCCATATATGAGCTGTATATTTACTACACATACTTTCAATATCATTTCAAGAGGATATATTTTGTGGGCTTTAGGATTCAGCACTTCAGTGAGCATGACTTACTTGCTTTAGCTGAAGAGAATACAGCTTCTCTCAAATGCGACACTGACGTGAATAAATATTAAAAGTCAGATGGAGATCCTGAGCCATTTCCCTACAGTAAGTTTATATCCATGAAAATCAACCGTAAGAGGAACCAAAGAGAACAGTTCATCTGGCAAACAATTAGACAAACTCCTCCTCATGAGATGTAACCACTGCTTATCAAATAATCTAGACTAATTTGGTATAAATACATGCTCTGGTGACTAAGCAAAGTGATTGTGCTTTTTGGATGTAAAATAGTTATTTTGCAATTTTGTTTTAAGTTGGACAGCATCTAGATGAGAATACAGCTTCTCTTCCATCTACTGCTGGTCATTTTTGAGTAACAACCCAGAACTGCTCACTGGACACGTCTTTTAATATGTTTAAGTAATATCAACTCACATTTACATAAAGTATAGCATATTACAAAAAAAGAAAATCTACATAAATCACAAAATCTTTGAACTGACGATTGATAGCCTGAGATGCGCATCAAGTGAACAACCATCATCCTCATCTCCATCATGAGGCCAGGTGATGTGCTGGAGAACAACCTGTACTGAAAGCAAAAACACAAAGATCAGGGACTAAATCAAGTTGTCCTGAGGGATTATATTCACACATGTTCAACAGAATTATATCTCGCTTTATAATAATATATACAATGTTGGACAAAAGTGAAAGTCGCTGCTTTCATATCAACCTCAAACATTTAAATAATGACTATACAGAAAAACTTATTAGTATGCTAATAAAGTGCCAAACAACTATCAGTATTTAGTTTGAAGTCATTTTCTTCTAAACCTGAAGGTTTTGTACAGAGGTGGACACACTGGCTTCAGAAAGTAAAAGTCCTGCCACTTATCTGCTCCATCAATTAACTAAAGCAGCTGATTTTAATTAACACAACTCCTCAGCCGGACCTGAACTAACTGGTGACGTCACTTGTTCTGTGCAGAGAGAGAACTAATACATGGCTGTCTTAATATTTTGGCCACTACATTGTGTATCTCTCTCTCGTGCGTGTGTGTGTCTCGTGCTCACTAGTCCAACTTTAACTAAACTTTGACTAAATTCCTTTATCACAGTAAAATGACTAAACTATCTGACAATATATAATGAGTGTAACACGCTGCAGGTGCACTTACCGAGCCGCTGCGCTCCGCCATGTCGCGAGACTCACTGGGAGCAGGTATCGAAGACGGCCGCTTCCCTGGGTCACGTGACTGACGAACGGTTTCCGTTCTGGCTCGATTGTTTTTCCTGTATTGAAATTATACTTGAATTTCCAAGCTTGAATTTTCTATCGGAATTTCACAGTTGAAATGGATTGTTGTAAATTTCATGTGACATTCAGAGCACTTAAATTCAAAGATGTTGCTTTTTAAAGTCAAATATTTCAGTTTAATAAATTCAGTGGTATTTAAATTTAAAAATTCACAATTCAACAGTGATTAATTTTCAAAATGTATTTTTCAAAGGCTGATGTAATTCAAGTAATTATGATACTAATTTGCTTCCATACATGTGATTCTTCTATTTGAATTTGAGAATATGAAATGAAATGGCTTGAAATGGAATACTGACATTTTCATGTGAGATTCAGAGCATAAAAATGTTAAGATATTGTTTTTCAAAGTAAAATATTTCAGTTTAATAAATTCAGCAGTGATTTAATTTCAAAATGTGTTTTTCAAAGGCTGAAATAATTCAAATAATTATGATGCTAATTTGCTTCCATAATTGTGGAGCTACAACAGATGCAACTTACCCACAGCACTTCTCCATCGCTCTGCTGCAGACTGCTCAACCACAGTGGGAAACAGCGCCCCCAGCGTAACCAGTAGGAAACGCAACCACACAATCACATTAACGCAGGATTTACTTAGATTTATATTTCTGCAACATTTATCTCGTTACATATATTGGGGGGGGGGGGGGGGGGGGGGCGGGTGTGTGCAGAAGGGGAAAGAATCACCTCAAAATACCACTCAACTCCACCACAAGTGCACATTGTGCTTTTTCCCTCACACGATAATGATGATAATGTGGCTCCATCAAGTTCTGATTTGTTGAAGGAGTATCTTGATGGTTAGAACCTGAAGGAAATCCAAACTGCAACCAGACTGCAACAAACGAAATGTTAATTTAACAGATTGCTTAACATTACTATGAACCAATGATCATAGATTAGATTAGATTCAACTTCATTGTTATTGTGCAAAGTACATGTACAGAGACAATGAAACGCAATATGTCTAACCAGAGTCTAACCTAACTACAGAGTTATACGTGTGTAGTAATATAATAATATACAGTATAACTGTGCAACATTGTGCAGTGAATGTGCCATAATAAATAGAAGGTGCTTTAGGTAATAAAGATGTGTTATACATGTATATCTACTGTATGTCTATAGTAATATACAGTATAATACAGTGTGACTGTGCAACCATTGTGCAGTAGATTAGTAGCGTGTCTGGAAAATTACATGCTCAAAAATAAGATATTTATTAGATAAATATATAAGATATACATCTGTGCATATATGAGTTCTGAATGATACAATATATACTGTACAGAATAAATACTGGTTTAATATACATAAGTATTTTATAATAATATTTTATATTTATATACATTTAATAATCTTTGGAATGACCTGCCAATCTGAATATTTATTTATTTCTCAAGTGTCCCAGAACACCATTGTAGACTGTTATGTCTCACTTGTCTTGTTATGTCTCAACTGCTACTTAGAACAACTTAAAGAACAATCTCTCATATTTTTTTTTCTCACGCCTGGGCTCAGAGGTAGGGTGATTAGATGGAAGCCCTTTTTCACAAGAACTTCCAAGATGATGTCATGGTATTCTTTAAAAATGCACTGGATATAATCATTAAACGACGCCCTGTTTCACAGGAAGGATATTCACACAAAGATTTTGAGCATTACCTTCTCTCTCTGGATCAACATGTAAAAATCCATCCAGTACATAAATTCCGTAGGGTGAATAGCAGTAAGGATTTACTAATGAGGCACATTTTCAGTTTCACTTTCATAAAAACATGAGCAAGAAAAAAAAAAAAAAACCTGCTGTTATTCTGGACTGGAGAGTTGTGATGCCGAGACAGAAGATGATTCAGATTATTCTGGAAGGTTTATTGATCAAGATCAGCTTCATTTTGGGTAAGTCTGAACTCTATCCACTGGTATACATGACTTTGTATTTGTATGTAAGTGATTTTGTGTTTTTTCTTCACTTTTCCCTAAAACATGAAATAACAACTGATTGTACACTAATCCTTTCCAACATAAGCAAATCTGATACTCTTATTATTATTATTATTATTATTATTATTATTATTATTAGTAGTAGTAGTAGTAGAATTACTACTACTGTCTTGACACCAATATAGAGTTTTCATGTACTTGATTGATTATTTGATAATTGAAGGTGTTTAGATCACTGTAGTGTAGTGTTTTTTCTCCCCCTTGTTTTTTCCCACGTGTGTGTGTGCAAGAGCTCTTCAAGGTTTGCTGTTGTTTAGTTCATTTTACTAAAAATTGTTAGACTACTTTCACATTAATATAGATAAGATTTTACTGAAACTCTCTCTCTCTCTCTCTCTCTCTCTCTCTCTCTCTCTCTCTCACACACACATTTCTATCATTTAGACATGATGTATTAAAACAGGTGCATTAATACTGAATAAAATTACTCAACACCTTGAACATTCAGAATCCAAAACTCAACTGCATTTTTGTACATAATATAACACAATGTACACTGTATGTAATTGCTTTTGTATGTATTTATGCAGGTATATTGTAAACAAATAATCCTTCTTTAACAGATTAATAACTTGTATAGTAGGAGCACAAACCTTTTGCTGGAGCATGTTTAATCAGAAAAAAAAAATTATGTAAATGTTACATTTTTTACAGTTTATTTTATCATTCAACAACTTGGAGTTTTTACACCAAATTCCTCCTTTTTATTTTTTCCTCTAGCCAGTCTTGTTAGGGCTTCCCTGCCGTCCGGTAAGTGTTTTTCTATTTTCATTTTAATAAATCCAGTTTATTCTCTTTATCAAGGACATCAAACCCATAAATATACCCAGATACACACACACACACACACACACACACACTGTATACAGTATATAGTAACGATCGTTTACACCTGTGGCATCACAGACACACGGACATGAGACGAGGTCTTACGGAAAAAGGGTCTTTTTTTGGTGAAGAAGTGATTTTTGGCGGAAAGTAAAAGGGGAAGGGACAATAGTGAAAGGAGTGCATGTGCAGGTCTGAAGGGAGTGCCCTGCTGGTATGCAGGCACAAGACATGTGAGCGATGGCAGTGGACAAAGTGGCAGAGTGGGCCCGTCTGGGCAGCAGCTCATGAAGGATCCCTCGAATGGCTCCTGTCGCAGGTTGACCAACTGGCCACTTCCAGCTCTCCTTGGGTGCGGCCACAGATGGGAGTCCAGTGTGACGTCCTTCAGCTGGGCAGCTTTTCCAGTTGGGAACGGGAGCCTTAAAGTGAAGCACATAGTGACTTTTTCTTCTTCGGTGACGGGATCATGAAAGCTGCCTCTGTGTGAGAATGAAGGTGCTGCGGGTGCAGGCGTTACCTAGAGATGCTCCGGAGTGAGCGACATCACGTGCACACACCTGACAATATGACAAACTACAGCTATCAAAATAGTGTCTTGCTATTAATACATTATTAATAGTAATTATTATTTTAGTTTTTAATAAAATGTTATTATTTTCATATACTTTTAATTATATTTTGATGAACACCCTTATTAGTATTACTAGTAATTATATTAGTAATATTACTATAAGATTTGCAGAGGTGGGTAGTAAGTAAATTTTTTCTCGACTCGTTACTTTTTCGAACTATTAATACACATTAGATATTTTTTATTTTTGCCAGAGAAATGCAGCCTGTGGATCCACCACGTCACGGTGTTCCACCAATCAGACGTAGCAACAATAACCACATGATTCTGTTTGCCCAATCAGACGCAATAACAAGAGCCACATGTGACATGACCACACACAAACCGGCTGCTTTTTGAAGAAAAGAAATAAATCTTCATCAGTGGCAGACAGTGAAGGAAACATGCCGCGGTTAGTTGAGCTGTTTTATTTAATGTTAGCATATATAATTAGCTAATAAGCTAGAAAAATATCATTTTCTTACATTAGTTTATTTTGAAGTGAGACTCTTGTACACACTGTATGTTCTAACGTTATTTTATTTTCTGCTGAGTCATTTGCAAGGTGAATGAATATACAGTAAATCTTACACAGGAAATAGTCGACACTGGTCACACATACATATGTTACCTACATTAGGGATTTATTACAAAAGCTTTATATTGTGAAAAAAAAGGAGATTAGTTAATTTGTGTTTAATATTCCTTCATTTGCTACTAACGTTATGTAAACGACGCCACCACCAACTATAGCAGAGTGTAACGTCAAGCCCTCAAGAATACTGAACATTAAACCACTGGTTACACCTTTAGTTGGTTGCATATGTAAGCAGAGTAAACTGTAATGGTAGAGCACTAAAATTATTTTACTGATTATTATTATTATTATTATCTTTAGGAGCAGTAAGATTAAATTCAGGGATGTTAGAGCACATTAAAAAGGACATGAAGTTCCCTATGGATTTAAAGGATTTAGCTAGAGTTTAACATAGACTGTGTGAGATCACGTTCCCACTTTCCGGTGCCCTCAGCTACTATTCAGCCTGATAAAACAGTAATAATAATATTCTAAACACATGAAATTCCTTTAAGAATTGTTTTAATTTGTAAAAAAAAAAAAGAGCTTTTGAACTCTGGTGTTGGCACGATTCAGCTCACACTAACTAAAGACAAAGGACAAAAATTCTAAGGCTGCTCTGGTATCTTGCGCAGGATGTTTTAAGAGGCGTAGGCTGTTAGTACAGGGACTGTTTTTCAGCCACTCTCACTTTTGGCTGTATGTCTGAAACTATGCAGTTTAAATAGTGAAATAAGTGGTCAGGAAATCGCTCGATTGTCCCACTAAAGAGGAAAGTGAGAACAGGAAGGGTGGCATTGCCCACCGGGATGTGCACACCAAGAATCTCGGATCTTTTCATTTCCACAGTTGCTCCCTTGACGTTAAAACCTCACGTCGAGGATCAGCAGTGTTATGCAGCAATAACAAAAAAAAGTCAGCTGATGACCTGAATGTACTGAATGACCAGGTTATCACATCTATGGAGTTTTTCCCCCTAATGGCACGCGCCATATTCAACATAAAGATGTTGTGTACAGTAAAAGATGAGTCTTCGATTTAACTTTAACTAAATTTTTTTATTTCCATGAAAAAAATATTACATTAATATACAAATTTATCAGAACACAATCTCAATGAACTAAATTGATTTTTTTTTTAAACATAGCACCATTACACTCTTCAATAAAATAAAATATAGCTCTATTAAAAATGTGATTTTCCTCAAAGTCAAACTTAGAGAATTTTCATTATTATAATAAGATTAATAAAATATATTGTGTTCATATAATGTGATTTCCTAAAAGATCAAACGATATATATTTCCTTTACCCAGAGTAATTGTCTAATAGGTTAACACGAATGTTACATATTTTTCAATAAAGTACAATAAACCAAAATGTATTTTTTTCTACAATAATGTACTACTGTAGTTTGACATGAATAATGTATAATGTGTTATTTTTATAGCTGTTTTCATCATTGTTGTGTACATTAACATGCTAAATTCTGCTAAAATAATAATAAAAAAACCCTCATAGTATGAATACGTTGTTGTCTTATGTTGTTTCTTCCAGTTTACTAACAGGTATTTAAGTTTTCAAGTTTACCTCTGAATTTCTGGCCATATTTACACAAACCTTTCCTCCATTTTCAAAGATCTAGTTTGAACTCCTGTTGACACAATGACCAGTTAAAATGGTCTGCTTTACTCCATTCTTCAGTCAGCATGTCTAGGTCACTGGCTATAGCGGTTCCACATTAAAAACTGTCAGCTACCAACTGGTACCACCAGTATTCTACTACTACTGACATTTCTGAACTCATTCCTACTGTAAATGCTGTTCTCTTAACCTCACATAACCTCAAAATAAACAAAATGGCAACTCTTACTTATAGCTTTCATGCTGCTTAACATTCATTCGCACACGTCACTCCCGATATTGTACAGTACATCCACCGTCCCTTAATTTTATGATTTCAGACCTCCTGATCAGAGAATGAAAAGAACGCAACAGATTTCCTCATGCACCATGTGTGTCTTGTGCACACAAATAATTCGCGCACCTCTTCATTATTGTAATGTTAGTACTTTTTAAATTGATTTATTGATTTATTGATCCCTCCCCAGCAGGAGGCAGAGCAGAAAGTTTAATTTGAAAAGCACAATTTGGAAAATCAGTAAATGATATTCCTCTATAAATACAGTACGTAAATCTAATCATATATAGCTGCTACACTGAACTCTCCCAAATAACCCTGCAAGGTACCAACAGCATGTGAAGTTTTCGAGAGACTGATGCCTTGCAGTGTGTTCAAATTTTACCTCTCATGTGCACCGCCTGAGCCAAAAAGTCACAGTTTTGATTTATATAAGCAAATACGTAAGAGCATTCCACTGGCTAGATGCAGTGTGGATCCTCTTATTTCTTAAATAACCATGTTTAAGATTAACAGCAAAACTTTTGGTTATGTTTAATAGTGAACGTAAGAGCATTTCTACACGCACGATGCAAAGAGACTGGTACTAAACAGCTGTGTAGCATTAGGAAAACCACATATCAGTAAGGGACCAACAGAAAAAAAAAGACTTACATTTGGCTGACTTTCTTTGTAAATGGATCCCTGACCAAACTGTCAGCTGCTGTGTTATTACTACTAGGCTACGTGTTTTTTATTTATTTATTTACTTATTTATCCAAATGTGTAAGGTGTGAACTTGGAAATCCATCTCTGTTTGCAAGCATCTAGTTTAGGCTTGTTCATTGAATCCATCACTGGATCAGCCCACAATGTAAACAAATAGCGCTTTGAATGGACCCACATTAGGGGACATTCCAAAGGAATCTAAATGATGTTGTTAAGCCATAAATGGTAGAACCATTTCTACCTCAGCTGCATGGGTGTTTATGGAGTGTGAAATGAAATGATGAGCAGCAGCGCCATTGTCCTTCTTTAAAATGCAATAGTGTAATAGTACCATAGATACAATGTCAGTGAAGAAAAAGTCAATGCTATGATTACCCAGTCCAACACCTTGCCACCTTCGCTTGAGGTCGGGGAGAAATGCGATTAGGTCAATGAAGCAACCTATTAAACCTATTAAGAACACGATGATGTATCAGCCAACTTTCTTTTTCTCATCAACATAATAGGCTGCTCTATTGACTGATTGGTGACCTTCATGGAGATCCAGTCATGACCCCATAAATAAAAATAATTCACAATAATGAATCAATATGATAAAAATCTTAATGTTTATGTACATGTCTACTCAAAGTGGTCAAAAGTGTTTGTTAAACTGATTAATCTGATTAGCAGTGCAGTTTGATGTACTTAATAGTGTCTGTGGAAAATGCCATTCCTAATCTAAACAGAAAGCCACATGCTACACACGAAATCATGGGGCCCTGTGTGAATTAAAAAAACATGAGGAAAGCGCAATATTGAAGGAGTTTTATTATCTTATTGTACTATGTAGCATGATTTATGTGTGAAAAGGGTCTCTGCCATTTCACCTAGAATACATGGAATGTTTGGAAATCATTCTGAGAAATGTATAACAAAATTATTTTTGCTGTTTGTCTTAGATGGAGCTAAAATACGACTCATTGGTGGTAATGGCTTCTGCTCTGGTCGAGTGGAAGTCTATTATAAGAACCAGTGGGGAACAGTGTGTGATGATGACTGGGACATAAATGATGCACAGGTGGTGTGTACACAGCTTGGATGTGGTAATGCTGACAGTGCTGCTATGGGTGCCACTTTTGGCCAGGGACGTGATCCAATATGGATGGATGATGTTGGCTGTTCTGGAAGAGAAAGCTACATCACACAGTGCACTCATAAGGGGTTTGGAAGACACAACTGTGGCCATGGGGAAGATGCTGGTGTTACTTGCTCAGGTACAGAAAATTCTTAAAATATGATCTTCTTGTCTGTGTGTGTGTTTGTGTGTAAACATTTTATTCTCATAAAAACAAATAGAGAAATACAGTACATACATTTTTGACAAAATGTGTGATTTTAGAAAATAACAATCAAATTAAGTGGATACAGTTCTTCAGAAATAAAAGCAAAAAAATTCCATAACGTGTTGAAGTTGGTTGAGTGTAATTTTGACAAATGGATAGATTATGTATTAAATATTTTAAATGTTATGCCAAACAAACAAACAAAATAAATAAATAAATAAATAAATAAGTTTCTTGGTTTGGCTTGTCAGCTGCTGTAGATAATCAGAATGGTCACATGGGTGTGTTTATTAATTTTATTTTTTATTTTATTTAAGATACATTATTTAAGATACAAGTATCTAATGCATGTTTGACTGTTCAACTGAGTTTGTGGAATTTAATAGCATATTTACTAAACTCTTTCCTCAACAAAATTGTTTTTTTTAATATTATTTCTTTAGTATTTCTCATGAGCAAACTAAAAAGCACAAAAATCAAATATTACTTAAACCTTATCAACTTTTATATAACAAATCAGGTCGTTATGCAATCAGACTGGTGAATGGTACGAGTAACTGCTGTGGTCGAGTGGAGATCCAGTTCAAAGCCCAGTGGGGAACAGTGTGTGATCATTCCTGGGACTTAAAGGATGCAGAGGTGGTGTGTAGACAGCTTGGATGTGGTAAAGCAGTCAGCGCTCCTCATAATGCCCGCTTTGGTCAGGGAAGTGAACCAACCTGGCTGGATGATGTTCAGTGTACTGGAACTGAGAGTTCCATAGATCAGTGCTCACACGGAGGATTTGGAGTAGAGAACTGTGGACATGGTGAAGATGCTGGAGTCGTGTGCTCAGGTATGTTTTGAAGCAATAACCTGTTTGAGATGAAGATCATTACCAAATTGTTAAATATACTGTATTTCTTCATTCTAAGATTTGCAGACTCCCACACTGACTCGGATCTCYCCAAACTCTGTGGTCTCACCTGGAGAAGTCCTTCAGTTCAGATGTWCCACACCCARCCMAACATKCATCTCTGTAGACTTYAGTTTGTATAAAACTGGGACATTAATAAAGAAGCAAACTGCAGAGACTACAACAACATTTTCTCTGACTGTAGATGACTCACATCAGGGCCAATACACATGTGACTACACATACAGGGAAAGTAACTCCACATCATCCAGGAGCAGCTCCATTACCATCACTGTGGGTAAGGGAATAGAATGTTCCTTACTGATCAAATACTTTTCAAATCATTCCCATAAAGTATCTATGCTTTTTATATGCTGTGTATACATACAGTATATGTACATATATATGGGGCAAAAAAAAGTATTTAGTTACCCACCAATTGTGCAAGTTCTCCCACTTAAAAACATGATCAAGGCGTTTAATTTTCATCATAGGTATACCTCAATTATGAGAGACAAAATAGGAAAAAAAAATCCAGAAAATCACATTGTAGGATTTTTAATGAACTAATTGGTAAATTCCTCAGTAAAACAAGTATTTGGTCACGTACAAACAAGCAAGATTTCTGGCTCTGCTTCAAGAGTCTCCACTGTCCTCCACTTGTTACCTGTATAAATGGCATCTGTTTGAAGTTGTTATCAGTATAAAAGACACCTATCCACAACCTTAAACAGCCATACTTTGAATTTGCCTATGGCCAAGACAAAAAAGCTATCAAAGGACACCAGGAACAAAATTGTAAACCCGCACCAGGCTGGCAAGACTGAATCTGCAGTAGGTAAGCAGATTGGTGTGAAGAAATCAACTGTGGGAGCAACTATTAGAAAATGGAAGACATACAAGACCACTGCTAATCTCCCTCGATTTGGACCTGCATGCAAGATCTCACCCTGTGGGATCAAAATCATCACAACAGCTGTCAGCAAAAATCCCAGAACCACACGGGGGGACCTAGTGAATGACTTGCAGAGAGCTGGGACAAAAGTAACAAAGGCTACCATCAGTAACATACTGTGCTACCAGGGACTCAAATACTGCAGTTCCAGACGTGTCCCCTTGCTTAAGCCAGTACATGTGCAGGCCTTCCTGACGTTTGCTAGAGACTATTTGGATGATCCAGAAGAGGATTGGGAGAATTTCATATGGTCAGATGAAACCAAAATAGAACTTTTTGCTAAAAACTCAACATGTCGTGTTTGGAGGAGAAAGTTGCATCCAAAGAACTCCATACTCCACCTACTGTGAACCTACTCCATACTCCACCTACTACTCCGCTACAGACATTGTCAATTTTTATTATTTGGGGCTATCCTTGTTATTGTCTAAATTTTTGGGGTAATAAATATTAAACTAATGAAAATGGTGTTTCTTCTCATACATTATTAGTAATATCAAAGGGAAATGTTACTTATTTCATTAAAATTCAGAGCAAATAGGAAAAGCACTCATGTAAATAAATATCCCACTTATTGTGAGTAGTCTATATATATGTGGTTCTTTGTCCAGTACCACTTGACAATGACCCTTGAAGCAGATTCTGCCAGTCCATTGTCAATTTCCACAATCCAGGTGCTGCTAGAGTGATTTGGTAATTATTATCATGGCAACATTACAATTTATGGAAACTTACTGAAAGTAAGAAAAAAAAACTGCCTGAGAAGGAATTTGATACATATTTCTTTATTATTAGATTTGCAGACTCCCACACTGACTCAGATCTCCCCAAACTCTGTGGTCTCACCTGGAGAAGTCCTTCAGTTCAGATGCTCCAAACCCAATCCAACATGCATCTCTGTAGACTTCAGTTTGTATAAAACTGGGACATTAATAAAGAAGCAAACTGCAGAGACTACAACAACATTTACTCTGACTGTAGATGAATCACATCAGGGCCAGTACACCTGTGACTACTCATACAGGGAAAGTAACTCCACATCATCCAGGAGCAGCTCCATTACCATCACTGTGGGTAAGAGACATTTTTAAAAATAATTATTTTCTGCAGTAATATATGCGGCTCTGTTTGTCATCTAGTTCTGATTCTTCTTTTGTTTTAGTAAGACTCACAAAGACTGAGAAACCCTGTCTGTTGTTTTCTAGTGACCTTACAGCAGCCCAACATCTTTGTCAATGCTGCTGATGGATGGTTTTATTGGAAGTCTGAAGGACCAGAAGTAACAAGAGGCTACAGATTCTCCATCATCTGCTCCACTAAACCTCAGTATCCAGGAGGTTCCTTCCACTTGGAGCTCAGTGGATCCAACATCACCAGGACTCAATCAGCTATGAACCACTCAGCTGTCTTCCTTTTTTTTGAGGCAGATTTCGTCCATCAGGGAAACTACAGCTGTACTTATAAAGTGAAGTTGTCTTCGCGCACCTTTACCTCCACTGCCACAGAACCCCTGTTCATCACTGTGAAAGGTACAATAAAACAAGCAGATTTCATTTTTTTGTTGTTTTCTGCAGTGTACATAAATAAACGTTTGGACGATAATTTCTCTCCCAGCATCTCCAACTCCCTACATTGGTGTTGGAGTGACAGCAGGAATGCTTCTCATCTTAATTCCAGTCATCAATTGCATTGCGAAGACACGTAAAAGACAGAAATATCAGGTGAACAACAAGAAACAGTTTCACTAAACTTTTATAACGATTTAACTAAACACATTAATGCCACAATAATGTGGAATTCTTAATTCAGATACTTTGTGATAGCTGGAGGTCTGATGGCAGTGTCACTAGAAATAACAGGATCATATTACCAAGTTAATTTGAATACAGTGAAACCTTGGATTATGAGCATAGTTTGTTCCAGAAGCAGGCTTGTATTCCAAAACACTTGTAAACCAAATCAAATCTTCCCATAAGAAATAATGAAACCTCAAATAATTTGTTCCATAGCCCAAAAAATAAATACAGAAAAATAGTTAATACAATATATAAAGTAAAAATAAAAAAATTAACCTGCACTTTACCTTTAAAAAAAGTTTAAAAAAATGTGTGTATGTGGAATTAACCCCTTTCCTTGCCTCGTCTTACACAGTAAAACTCCTCCTCCCTCCCCCCACCTCGCATTTTAAGTTTCACAACAAACACACACACAACGGAAACACTGTTTTAACAACAACGAAAAAAGAAATCTCTCTAATGACACTCACATTTACATGCTGTAAAGTAAAAAAAACAAACAAACAAATGAAGCAGCACCTTATCTTTGAAAAGAATCGCGACAGAGCAGAGTTTCTGTGAATAGCAGCGTGTGTGTGTCTGTGTGAAGCCAGGGAGGGGGGGTGTAAAAGCAAGAGTGTGTGTGTGTGTGTGTGTGTGTGTGTGTGTGTGTGTGTCGGTGTCAAAAAACTCGGCACTCGTAAACCAAGACATGCTGGCGTGTCAAGTCAAAATTTATTACAAAGCTTTGCTCATCTTGCGGAACACTAGTAAACCGAGTTACTCGCAATCTGAGGTTCCACTGTATTTGAATTCCTTTGGGGATTTGTCATCATAGAACAGTTTCCATTTTAAGGAGTTACACTTTTTTTTTAAAGGTGTTACACTTTAGTCAAACCAGATATATTACAGACATCATGTGTTACATCATGAGTTTTGTGTGTGCGTTCCCTGACTTACATCCATCCCCAGCTGGTGATAGCGACAATAAAGAGAGCACATATATGAAAAGGAACTTTAAAATATACAATAATAATAATAATAATAATAATAATAATAATAATAATAATAATAATTACAACAACAATAATAATAATAATAATAATAATAAAACAGAACAATAGCAAAAAACATAATCAATGTAATAATGATATAAAAAGAACAATACTATTAATTGTCAGGGAAGATGAGGCAGGATGTAGTTGCTGGAAACAAAAATTGGGGAAAAAAATATATAGAAAAATAATGAATGCAAAAAGTAATTGTTACATGGTACGGACTTAACAGCCACACTGCGAGATTTAATATTGACTGTAGTTGCCCTTGTGCAGGGCTTCAGCTGGGGTACTGTAATGTGAGCTTGCTGGAGTGATTATGTGCACTTTCCGGAAGATCTTCCCATTCAGAGATAACATGGGTTTATTAACTAAACACAGAAGACCCCGAATGATAATAAAAATGAAGCATGAATACCAAACACAAAACATAAAAGACGAGACAGGGTTACTGTATGCTTTACAACTGGAACTCAAAACTCCTTCGTCTACTCAAGATGAGGTTATCCCTTTAGTGGAATTTCTTTTTCCTTGATCTTTTCACTTTGATTTTCTTTTCAGTTTTCTCTTTTATTTTCCATTTTCTAAAACAAAATTTTTTCTCTTTTCTTTGTCTCTCCTTGGACTTGTCTTTGGCTTTGTCCTTGGCACTATACCAAATCTTTATCATCTGTGCCTGAAATATGTGATGGTGTGGAAATGCTATTATTAATAGTAATTTATAATTTTTCCTTCTTGATTGAAGGAATTGTGATTTATTAAAATTCTCTTCACATTATAAAGACTTGTATTTGTATTTATAATTTTATTTTATATTTATTTGTATTTGTATGAATTTTGACACAGTCATTTGATAAGTGGAAATAAGACTCTTGTGAGGAGAGCAAGAGCTTAAGCTGTTTAATCAAAATTCCACAAAAATCAACAAATTCCATTTCTACCAGGAGAAGAAATTAGAAATCTTTAATAATGATTTGATGGCTGTAAATAAAGAATTGAAGATCTTTATGCAAACTTCTTAGAGCAGTATGAAGAACTAAATACTTATCGATTATGCGCGGTCTACAAACAACAACAATGTTCAATTTTTCCTTGTTTAAACAATATTGCTTTCACTTACAAAGTCTAGATTTCAAAATAATTTTGTTCTTCATTTTTACTTAGTGATCTCACTGCTTCTTTACATTATTAAAGTTTAGATAAACCTATTAGCAAATTAGCTCTTATTTTTAAAATGAATCAAGATTAAAATACTTGGTTAATGTTTTCCATAAAGTGAAAATCAGAAAATACTGAAATATATATTTTTTTTACCAGGTGAAGTACCTGTTGTTCACAGGAAAATAGTCTGTGCAAATAGTTAAAAGGTTAAAGCTAAACATTTTCTGATCAGCTTAAATGTAATGGGGGATATTATTTCAGGTTATATTTTATGTCTTTCTGTACGGCAGAACTCTCTGACTAACTTGAATAAAATAATGTAAGGTTGTACTTCTTTCTTCGTCGGCCAAATACACTTCCTGTTCGGTAATCAGAGAGTGAATCACAGATGAGAAATTAAAAAAGTAGAGGATTACATTTTGTCTTTTTTAAACAACTCCAGCATATACGTTAAAAATCACTTCAGCATTGTTATTTTATGGTAAGAATATGAACTAATCCCAATAAAAATATTCTGTTTAGATTCTCTGCTTAATATCTATTAGTGCAGGTGTTTGGTTACATTGAGACAGTAGTTTAGAAGTGGCTTATTTTAAAGTAGAATAAAGTAGACTTCATTTATGGTGCAGATTAAAGTTCCGGCAAATACTGTCAGTTTTAAGTTTTATTCAATTATGTACAGACAAAACTTTTCTTTTATGTATATAGATTCTCATTTCACTTAGAAACTCCTGAAATAATTATGCCGGGTCTGATGGATTATTAATATTAATATATATTTATTATTAACTAATTATATTATTCATATATTAAACTAAATTAAATTATATTTTTATTTTTTATTTAATGTTCATAATATCTATCTATCTATCTATCTATCTATCTATCTATCTATCTATCTATCTATCTATCTATCTATCTATCTATCTATCCAGTGTATTATGCTATTTAAATGTCATGTTTTCTGAATAAAATCTTTTGAGTTGTGTGTATTTAAGACAGTTTACTTTTAGTTTCTTCTATCATCTTGTTTCAAAATATAATTACACTTGATATAATAATAATAATAATAATAATAATAATAATAATAATAATCTATATTTTTGTTATTGTGTTGAACCTTACATTAAATCAATGTGGCCAGAAGTAGATAACCACTTGACTACTATATTTCATAAATTCACAGCTCTTCAAGTGATTTAATACTCAATTTTAAGTAGAATGCCAAACTACACCACCTCGGGATTTTAACCCCAATGTATAAGATGACTTTTGACTTTTACTTTAAAGGCAGCACAGAAGATTTCCCAGCAGAATATTGGCCAAAGCACACTGCCCCCATTGACGTGCCTTCTTCCCATAGTGTTTTCCGGTGCTTCCCCAGTTAAGCCACACCAACACACACGCCAAGCCATCTACATGATGTAAAACAAAAAACTATCCATCAGACCAGGCCATTGACTCAGCATGGGCACTCTGACTGGTCTGTTGCTTTGCAGCTCCATGGACAACAAACTGTGACACACTGTGTGTTGTGTCAGCTTTCTATTGGAATCGACATTTATTATTTTTATTTTATTATTATTTTTAGCAATTTAAGCCACAGTAGCACATCAGTTTTGCCTTTTCTCCCTACTTGCATGAATATGATCCCTAGCAGCCCATGACCATGTCACCGGTTCACCAGATTTCCTTCCTTGGGTCACTTTTGATAGCCCCTGACCAGAGGTGGAAAGAGTAATAAACTTTTATACTCAAGTACAAGTACTGTTACTTCAGTGAAATTGTACTGGAGTGCAAGTAAAGTTACCATTCAAAAACTCTCAAAAGTAGCTCATAAAAAATCTACTCAGAGTAAAAGTTACAGAGTTACTTTTTTAACAGCGAGGTGGGATGGGGGATTCTAGTGTAGTTAAAAAAAACAAAAACAAGCAGATATAAATCTCAAACTAGTTGTTTTTTATTGAAGGATTAAAAACAAGCACTGTTGCCCTTCTTGTGCTTGAAATCAAAAATGTCCAGAGCCAAGAATAACGTTCAGCACGAAACCTTTATTGGCCTCTTTCAGCGTCACAAAACAGAAAGTAAAAGTAAAGAAAAGGGCGTTTTGGGGTGAGCAGTGCACCTGAGCTCCTAATCCGTTCTCTCCTTCTCTCACACACACAATCCTCCGCAGCGCACACACTTTAGCATGTTTGTTCTCCCCGTCCATCACGCAATCAGTGCAGTGGTTTTCAGCTTGTAATTTTTTTCCTTCCCAGTCGCATTATTTTTAAAATTATTTTTCATTTTCATACATTTTTTAAAAAAGATTTCAAGTGTAGCGAAGTACAATACTGTAAACAAAACATACTTAAGTAAAAGTAATATTACAGATTTTAAAAACTACTTTAAAAACTATAAGTAAACAAACAAACAAACAAACAAAAAAAACTACAATTACAGTAACGCGAGTAAATGTAACTTGTTACTTTCCACCTCTGGTCCTGACCACTGTTGTAGCTCTGACCCAGTCGTCTAGACATTACAGACTGGTCCTTGTCATAGTCGCTCAAATACTTGTCTGTTTTTTTCTGCTTGTTGACTTGCTGTCTTATATATCCCGCTTTCATTTGGCACTGTAACAAGATAATCAATGTTATTCACCCTCTCTTTTATATAATAAAAATCTCCACCAAGTAAACTGACTCGTTACATGTCATGTGAGTGACAGCAGAACGCCGTGAATGAGGGAGAGAACTGAGAAAAGTAAACACGTTGTACTGAAACCTTCACTATAGTTTATAGCCTGATTGGTAAATTATGAGTCTTAAGTTTTACACTGTGTGAGTGTGACCACTGAGTGAGATTAATCAAGCGTCTGGGATTATTTTCTAATAACAAAGTGAACAAATAAATGCAGCATGATCTGAATGCAGGGAAATACATACAAGTGTGATTGTAATGTGAATGTATCATGCAGCCCTACCTGAAACATTGCATCTTGGGAACCTCGGAGAATATGTGACATTCTCTGGGATATCACTGTTTTCTACACTATCACATTTCTTTTAAATTATTGCAATATGTTGTTTTGCACTTTTACTCACATTAAAACATCAGAATGATCAATTAACAGTTAACAGTGTTTCCACTGCTTGCTCATTTTATGCACTGTAGTTTATAACTCTTTTAGTGTAATTTTACATGTGTGTAGTCTCATGTGTCACTGTGTTATTTTTATGGAGCACCATGGAGTATATATGCTGTAGATGGTTTAAATGACAATAAAAGCCACTTTGACGTTGACTTTGTGGTTGTGAAGTTTCCCAGGAGCCTCAATCAATCAGTGATAGCTTTCTGTCTCTCCTGGAAACTCCAACAAACTTCCTGGCCGAAGTCACCCAGACAGCATGTCTACTGTCACAGCACAACTAAAACCGTCCCCTTAAGCTGGAAGCTGCCTTCAATAATCCCCTTCATAAACTCCAGCTGCATTCTTTCACATTCTGTATGACAGGAACAGGGGTCGAATTGGTGATTGTTTTTGGCTCTCCTGTAATCCTGGAGAGGAGGTACTGACGGGGGCGAGATGAGATCTGTGTGAAAGGGAAAAAACCCTCCATGTCAGGAAGTTTTTACCAGCTCACTGTTAGCAGGTCACACGCAGATACTGCATCTTATATAGATATATGGACAGATACATCACTGCATTTAATTATTAACTGGATTTGCAACTTTATTCATATTTTCCTCTAAGTTGTAAGGGTAATCTTAAGTGATTTTTTAGCATATTAACTAAAGAAAGACAGCTTGGTCTTTGGTTTATCAATTACAGCCTTTCCGTTTCATGGTATGTTGTAATTATGTTAGAGGAATTTGATATTGTTGTAAAAGTGTGTGTGTCGTGCCTAAATATACATTCTGTGCACTCTTGTGCACTGATCATTAAGTTCTAATGTACAGTAGACTAGAACTTAGTGTGTTTTAATCATGTCGATCCATTTCTGGTGAAATTCCCCTTAAGAAGCAGATACGCTGTCTGTTTATGTAGAGTTTGTCTTCCTCTAGTGACAGACCCTGAAACTGATTTTTTTCTGTTACTCTCTTTGAAGTTGTTATATAAAAAAAATCTAAGTGGTTTCTCCATAATCAAAGTAAACTAATACATAATAATGATTAAAATAATGGTAATTATTCATTATATAAAAGTCCTGGCTACAAAATACTATAGAGAGTCATTGACTGTATATAAATTTTGCTGTTTGTCTTAGATAATGCTACTATATGACACCCTGGTGACGGTCACCCCTTCTCCTTCAGTGCTCTCATAGGAGATTTGGAAAACACAATGGTGGCTGTGGTGCAGATGCTGGTGTTATTTGCTAAGCTATATATACGTTTTTTTTTTTTTTGCTATATATAAGCCGGGCTAAATCTTGGGTATGCAAATGTATTGAAATTAAAGTCTGATCTGGCCCAGATTCTAATCAGATGTGCAGGACAGATCTGTGCCCTATATGGCTAATTGTGCAAACGTACAGTAGGCCAGGCTAATCCAATGACCAAGTCTGCTACAGATCTTGGGAAATGTCTGGGCCAGATCTGGACCAGAGTAGTTTTGCCCTCATAAACACCTCACTGTCAAATTTGAGGCGAAAAAACACGCAATAACCCCGAGCTGCGCTCCCGGCCGGAAGAAATCAGCGCCGGATGAGAAACCATTGTGCCGGCGGGACGATCCGGGGACGTGTGAGGAGAGATGACAGCGTGGGAAAGGAAATGTCAAGGGATGAAAGCAGACTTTAAGCGTGGTGTGTGCGTGAGTTCGTGACAGAGAAGTAAATACAGTACATTTTTTAATATCAACAGTCCAGAAGCAATAACATGTTTACTTTGGATAACATTAGATTGTGATGACTTTTTTAATTATAGATCGTTTTATTCACATCAACTATGTTTCTTTTTTTAACTCATTAGTATCATTTTTTTTTATTATTTATTTTTTATATATAACTGGCTGCATGGACATTTTTCTTACTACTTGACTTTACAAGTAAATCATAATAAAAAAAAAAAAACACAACACGTGGGCGCCGTTAATTGCTCCTCTGAACACATTTATCAGTCCATAAACTCTGCAGTGACGCTCGGCTGGGTTGTGGGTTTGTTGGCATGAGCTTGTCAAGTGGCAATTCTGACCGTGGCAGCAGAGGGGCTGGTTCTCAGTGAGCTGGGCCCAGTGTAAGAGTTGTAAGCAGACATTCCTTCCAGCGCATTAACCATAATGCACATGCTTTCCGGCTGCATGTTTATGTCCCCTGCTTTTCTGCCCTAAACACACGTTTGGTGTTTTTGCTTCTGCATACTGTACATGGTGTTTAGTGAGCGCTTGAACAAATGCAATTTTGTACCAGAACTGTATTGGACTGAGAACTCTGTCTCATTGAGGGTTTTCCAAAAATCGGACTGTTCACCATCAGGACAGATTTACAGAACGGACATTTTCTATCATTGTGCTCCCGGACTGAATCATTGAAACCGATGAGGACAATCCGTTTCTCCCGCACCTCTTTCCGCACCCCCCATATACACTCCTACAATATACCAGGCTTTGGAAATGTTACACATTCACTTACACAATGAAAATATTGTATTTATTTGTAAATAGTGGTATCTGGTGCACTGTAGTGTCTGCACTGTACATAACTTGAATGGTCGTGGACTTACTGTATTTTATTTATTTTTTTTTTTTTTGTTTTGCACTTTAACTCACATCAGAATGTCGTACAGTACTGGTTGGTTCTGAACTTTATTGACTTGCACATTGTCTTTGGCATATCTGGCACTGTTTTGCACACACTTGCACTCACATTTTATGTAGTTTAGAGTTTTGTGTAGGGGTTTGTTTATTTCGATGTTGTTTTATATAGAACCATGGTCCTGGATGAATATTGTTTATTTTCTCTATGTACTGTACCTAGTGTATATGAAATTCTAATAAAAAAAGCCATTTAAACTTCATAGCATATATATATATATATATATATATA
>QMIH01003729.1:42095-57450 GCA_003987875.1 Clarias batrachus | reverse complement strand
CGCGTGTGTGTATCGTGTCCTGGTCGCGCGCCACTCCAGACTCCTCTCCAGGTTTTCTGGCTGTCCCCACATCAGCATCTACCTGACCTTCCACACGGTCGCTTCCGCCCTGAGAGTGACGTCATCAACCAGCGCCACCATATAGAACCCGGAGAGAGACGCGGGAAAGAGGAAAGAGATTGTGACGGTTTGATATTTGGTTGTTAGTTTCTGCCTCCCATTGACTTTGATTATTGCTTTTGTTGGTCTTTGTATATATTTGTAGATAATTTCACTGTATGTTTGTGCACTCACCAGTAGTAGGGGCGTGGCTGCCTTTTATTTTGTGAAGAGGGAATTTATTCACTGTTTTTGGTTTAGGAAGTCAGGGAAGGTACCTGTATTTTTGTTTGTGTGTGTGTTTTTTTTTTTGCAGGTAATCTAGCTACTAAATATAAATACCATTTAGTTTATTATTTTGGCCTGGGTCCACCCTGAATCTGATCCTCCTCTGTGTGTATGTGTGTGTCAATACAAACCTCATTATTCCATCAGTTAATGATTGGATCTAGTTATTTCTGCCATATACCACCATTTCCATGCAGTTTAAAATAGGACCCTGAACCATTCTTTTGCTGTACGGCCGACACTAGACTGGGACGTAACACCATATTTAAGTGACCACTTTGATTTTCAACCACAAGAAAGACAACACCTTTATTATGCAAAGGTGTTCCTTCAGTTAAAAACAACTAGTTTGAGACTTCTATCTGCTCATCTTTTTTAAACTACGCTAGAATGCCTCATCCCACCCCAGCTGTTAAAAAAAAAAAAGGTTACTCAGTAACGTTTACTCTGAGTAAATTTTTTATGAGCTACTTTTTACTTTTATTTGAGTAGATTTTTATAATGGTAACTTTACTTGTACTTTGGTAAAATTTCACTGAATTAACAGTACTTTTACTTGAGTACAAAATTTTAGTACTCTTTCCACCTCTGGTGGTAGTTGGGGTAAAAGCCCACTGATGCACTCCCAGACATACATGGTAACTTGGTTACCGGGCAATGTGCTAAAGAGGACTAACTGGGACTCAATATGTCTTGTCATAAATAATAGTAGGAATATGATTTTCTTATGACGTCATAATGAAATAACTAAGGATACATGCCGTTAAATAGAATAAAAATAAATAATCATTTACAGTGCATCACTGTAGATTACTGTAGAAGTGAGGAACCTACACTATATGGACAAAAGTATTTGGCCAAACCTAGTAATTATTGAATTCAGGTGTTTCATTAATCAGACCACTTATGATATGCCTAATTGTCTAATGCATAACAAGACATCTTGGACAATGATATGCTTCCAGCTTTGTGGCAACTGTTTGGGGAAGGCCAGCATGACTGCACCCCAGTGCACAAAGCATGGACTACAAAGACATTATTTGATGAGGTCGATGTGGAAGAACTCGATTGGCCCACACAGAGCTCTGACCTCAACCCCATTGAGCTTCTTTTGGATGAACTGGAACTGAGATCGTCAGATTGTCTTCTCATCCAACAGAAGTGTGTGTGTGTTGTTATGGTGGTTTGATTTTTTTTTTTTAACCAGATAGATATGTGACTTCATTTTGGTCAATTACTCTTTTCCTGTGAAACATCCACGCAGCTATTAAGATATTTGTCATACCTGCACCCAAAGCAGAAGGAACTACCAGCCTAACCAATTCAATTTCCCCTCATTAACGATCATAGAAAAATTGAGACTGAGGAGTCTACATCTTCAAAGCATCTTGCAGGCTCATCACTTGCAAGATGAAGAGTGAGAGACAAATGCAGTGCCAGTTGGGCAGCAGGTATGGGATCAATAATCTTGCATAGATAATGGCAATAGAAACAGATTTTTTGGTCATGGGATCAAGAGGGGGTTGGACAATGTTAGTGTGTGAGATGGAAAGGTGTGAGGTAGGTATAGTCCAGTACCAGACTTGATTGCCTTGATGGTCTCTTACCTACTTTAGATTTAGGGTGATGGATGGACCAGTCCCAAGCAACATATTCTTAAATTTGTTTAATTAATTTTAAAACATTTAAACTCCAAASATTATTTAAGTTTGGAGTTTGGAGTGTATCCCATTGGACAAGTTGGTTAGATCTTTTAAGATAAGATCTTTTTGTGGCACTGGTTTTACATTGGATGCCATAACCCTTGTAATTTATTAAACCTTGGCCTATCAAGTCTATGCAAGATCGCCACATTCTAGCCCATAGTCCACCAAGCAACCTTTCATTCATTAGATTTTCTGCATATCACAGAAAATGGTGATTTTTTTTCCCCTTGTTTGAGCAAGTGGTTGACACTGACCCTTTCATGTTGGGAATGATGAGGATACAGTACTGTGATTACAAGGTTTGTATACAAGAGTATTTTTGGCCAAAGGTTTGTATCATTATACTTGAGACTGTTCTGGATTTTTGGGTACATACAGGGACAGAGCTGTCATGTCTTGAAGTAGTTTGCTCTGGCCCCATCCCAATGAGACGTGGCGACGTAGCTTACAGCAGGTTATGGTCGCTGAACTGCTGGATGTCCCGGTGGTGCTCGGAAAATAATGTGGGCTTTATAGATTACTGGAAGACCTTTGAGGTCAAAGCTGGCCTATTAGGGCGGGATGGTGTCTATCCCACTCGGGAAGGTGCTGCTCTCATTTCTTGTAGTATAGCRCATAGTCTCAGAAGASGCCTAGTTAAWCGGTGACAATCCAGAGCCCAGGCCAGGGAGCAGACAGATAGAGCAGACAGATAGAGTCGTCACTCAGGGTTCATCATATTGAGACATTGTCTGTTCCCCGAGCTAAACACAAATTTAGGAAGACTCAGAAAGTCTGTTTTAGTAATTTAATTAACATGGATAACACAAACACCGATCACACTGAATGTGCAACCGGCACATCTGTTCTGAAGCTAGGACTGTTAAATATTAGACCTCTCGCATCTAAAGCAGTTATTGTTAGTGAAATTATCACAGATCTGGGCCCATATTCACAAAGCTTCTTAAGCCTAAAAGTTGCTCCTAGTAACCAAATTCTAAGAAAATTCTTATAGTTATGACATTTTCTTAGAATTTCCCCTTAAATTTAGGGTTAACTCTTAGTAAAGATAAAAATGAGTCACGAAACATCTTAGCCCTAAAAACAGCTCCTAAGGTAAAATTGTTAAGAATAGAGAGGAGGACTTTTAAGAGGCTTAAGAGTTTCTATAGCAGAGGACAAAATGCCAGAAGGAAGAAATATTCTCCAAACACTGAACGTAAAGCTAAAAGTACACACTCCTCTTCTATCCAATTTGGTTTTCTTATTAGTTTACTTCCTTCCATCTCTCTTGGATCGTTGGCTACAAACCATTGAAAAGTGCAAATTAAATAGTCTGTCCTGTAATCATATAAATTGGTAAAAGTTGAGCCATTTTGCTCCCATCAGTCTAAAATGGATTACAAGTAATAAAAATTAGTATGGTAAATAATTGTGAGAACTTAAATATAGTAGCTACTGTGTGGAAATTGGTTGTTTCAAAAGTAGACACATTTTCAACATTTAGCTGTTGAATTACCTTTAAGACAAGTTTTAGCCTAGAAACTTTGCATAAAGTAGCCTGTAGTCATGATTATACAATTTCTTCATATACAAAGAAATTTCCTAAGAAGTTTCCTAAATCACTTTTAGTCTAGGACTCCCAGCTAGGATTTTTAAGCTAAGATAGGAGCTCTCTAAGAGAATTCTAAGAAGCTTTGTGAATACAAGCCCTGGAGTTTGATATACTCTGTTTAACAGAAACCTGGATTAAACAGGATGAGTATGTAGCTTTAAATGAAGCTAGTCCGCCCAGATACAGCTACATACACCAGCCTCGGCTAATTGGTAGAGGAGKAGGCGTTGCAGTTATTTAATCTGTCTATCGTACAAAAACACGGACACATTTAATGCATTTGAAGTTCTCTATAGTAACATAAAAAGTGTAGCTACAAATATTAAGTCTGCTGAGTCGATCCCGCTAATTATCATTTACAGACCCACAGGGCCATACTCTGAATTTCTCTGTGAATTTGCAGATTTCCTCTCAAACCTAGTCATTTCTGTTGAGAAAGCGTTAATTGCTGGGGAYTTTAATATTCATTTTGAGAATCCAGAAGACCATATGAGAACAGCATTTATGTCCATACTGGACTCGGTACGAGTAAATCAATGTGTAGTAGGACCCACTCATAAAGCAAGTCACACTTAAGATTTAATATTATTCTTCGGATTAAGTATAAGAAATTTCGCAATTCCACAGTCTGAAGTTATCTCAGATCACTGTCTTGTCTCAATTAAAGTGTGTCATAGTAATAATGTACGCACAGCACCGCGCTACCGTTTTAAACATACATTCACATCAACTAACACACAGAGCTTTATCAGTAATCTCCCAGAGTTACCAACTTTGATTGGATCGCCATCTGACTCCACAGAACTCGATCAGGCGACTGAATATTTAGAGTTGACATTCCGTTATACCTTAGATACCGTAGCTCCAGTTAAAAGGAAAATTTTTAGAGATAAAAAACTCGCTCCATGGTATAATGATCACAAACACACAGTTTAAAACAGACCGCTTGGAAGTTAGAATGTAAATGGCATCAGACTAAATTGTTAGTATTTCAAATAGCATGGAAATGGAGCATCCTGAACTATAGAAAAGCCAGAAATAACAAAACCCCTGTTGAAAATAATAAATTCTTCACTCAGCATTGGATAGGTTCCAAAATCTTTTAAATTAGCAGTTATTAAACCGATAATTAGGAAGTCTGTCCTCGACCCCAGTCAGCTGACCAATCACAGGCCGATATCAAACCTCCCCTTTATCTTTAMGATTCTGGAAAAGATAGTAGCAGAGCAGCTATGCTCATATCTATATAGAAATAACATATATGAACTGTATCAGTCAGTATTTAGGCCTCATCACAGCACAGAGCAAGTACTCATTAAAGTAGTAAATGACSWCCTATTGGCATCTGATCAGGGTTGCGTAACTATGCTTGTGTTACTCGACCTCAGTGCAGCTTTTGACACCATTGATCATAGTATTCTCCTTCACAGATTAGAAAATATAGTAGGAATTAAGGGAACCGCCCTCTCCTGGCTCAGATCCTATTTGACTGATCGTTATCAGTTATACATGGAGTTTGGTGTCCTACAGAGTTCGGGTTTAGGCCCACTGCTTTTTCCCCTTTACATCTTTCCTTTGGGCAACAAACATTCATTTTCACTGTTATGCTGATGACTCACAGTTATCTGTCACAGCAAAACCAGATGAGAGAAACCAGCTTGCTAAAGTAGAGCAATGCGTAAAGGATATAAGAGACTAGATGCAAATTAACTTCCTTCTGCTTAATCCTGATAAGACAGAAGTTCTAGTCATAGGACTGCATGCAGCTAGAAACAAGATTTTAGATCACACTATAATTTTAGATGGCCTTTCTGTTCTATCTAGTGCAACAGTAAAAGACCTCGTGTGATTATAGATTCTAGTCTTTCATTTGAAGCTCATGTAGACGATATCACCAGGATAGCATTCCTTCACCTCAGAAATATTGCCAAGTTAAGGAATATATTGTCACTAAACGATGCAGAAAAATAGTTCATGCGTTTATCACCTCTAGGTTGGACTATTGCAATGCTTTACTGTCTGCTTGTTCACCTAGGTGCATAAACAAGCTTCAATTAGTTCAGAATGCAGCAGCCAGAGTCCTCACTAGAACTAGAAGATACGAGCACATCATCCCTATCTTATCTTCACATCATTGGCTCCTTATGAAAATTCATATTGATTTTAAAATAGTAATTTTGTCTTACGATCTGCCACGCCTACTTTGATTAAAGGATGCAGGCTGCTTGTCAGTACGCGTATTATAAAAACTACAGCAGGGAGCAGAGCTTTTTTTTATAAAGCCCCAAAGTTATGGAATAGCCTTCCAAATAGTGTTTGGGACACAGTCTCAGTGTTTAAGTCTAGGCTTAAAACCTATTTATTTAACCAAGTATTTTGTAAATAGATTTGCCTTAGGTAAAGGAGCAGATCTGGGGGACTCATGGACGTAGAGTATAATGGTTAACTCGTATGTTTAGATGCTGTCTTCCCCAGTCTCATTGACTCATCCTGGTGCCCTGCTTCTGGTTAGAGATCTTGTCACATGCATGTCCCATGTGTCTCTTTGGGATGTCTGGGGACAGTTTCACTCTGCTATGAAGATGGTTCTGACCTCGACGGATGTTGACAGCTATAGTCGTTCGATATTTCAGGACTGGAATTTCCTACAAGTCTACCTGAGCCTCTAATAACTACCTGGCCTCCATATTATCAACAATTAACATCTGTTAACAACTGTTATACTGAACTGGCTGCCACCTAACACATGGTATGAATGTAGATCAGTTCCTGCTTTCTGTTTCACCCAAATGAGGATGRGTTCCCTGTTGAGTCCGGTTCCTCTCAAGGTTTTTTCCTACTGCCATTTCAGGGACTGCAAGGTGCACCTGCAGGTTATAAATAGGAGTGAACCGGAAACATCCGCATATCTTTTTGTCTTCAGGACCGCTTTGTGTTAGCGTGTGTGTGTGCAAGCGGATGACGAATGGAAAAGGAAAATAACAAGAGTAACTCACCGATATGGTGAGTATTGTGATCTTCTCCCTATTAAGGTGCTTCGCGCATGGCTCACTTTCTTTAAAGAGAAACCGCGAGGAAGTAGCCTCCTCACAATGCTCCTCCAGTATTGACAGAGCGTTTGAGGAATTATTGGAAGTTATAATGCGTGCGGTCGAGCAGTTGCATATCGACTGGCCACAGAATCGAGACTCCCCCAGGTGCTCAAAATTAGAGGACAGGTTCCTGTCGGGTGGCCGGGGGCAGGGGCCTCAACGTCTSTCTCTCTCCCCTTCTTTGGTGACCTTCATGACGAGTTAACTCTTTCATGGAGCAAGTCGTACTCATCGCGTGTTTTTTGTGTCATTGACTTCGACTTATTCGAATATCATTGAGGCGAAAGAGCGCGGTTATAAATGATGGGCTTTTTCATCCTCCCTGAAAAAGCCCACACTCCCTTCCAAGCTGTGTAGATTGACATCTGCTTTGGTGTGGAAAGCTTTTCAGGCAGCGGGTCAGGCTGGTGCTTCACTGCACACAGTGGTGGTTTTGCAGGCCTACCAGGCTGACCTGCTGAAGGACATCAGCACCAGCGGGGCTAGTGATGAGAGGGCATTTGCAGAGCTACGCCAAGCCACAGATCTGTCTCTCCGTGCAACCAAGCAGATGGCCCGTGCTGGTGGCCGTTCTATTGCTGCCATGGTATCCACGGAGAGACATCTGTGGCTGAACATCACGGGCATCAAGGATAGGGATCGTGTTGTCCTCCTTGATGCCCCCATCTCGCCTTCCGGCCTTTTTGGTGACGCTGTTAATTCCATCGCCACTAGGTTTCGGGAGACGAAATTATACGAACAGGCCTTTGTTTCTTCCCCGCCGTGCTCAAGATTCGGGACCGTCGGCCACCCGGTCCCGACCAGGTCTGGCCCCTTTTAGGCGTGAGGTGCAGAAGGAGAGTGTGACCAGCCATGCACCCCCTCGTAAAGACTGGGGTGGGGCTCGCCGTTCTTCTCAATCTGCCTCAAAAAGACTGGACCTGAGGAGCTTCCTCACTACAAAGAGGAAGTCCTGAGGCTCGTGCGCCCAGGGCCGTCGGGGTGTTTCCCCCCGGGGAGGGGCACCTGGATTTCCTTCACAGAATAGGATCTCCTCCCTGGCACTCCCAGATGGCCGGTGTTCAAACCCCGCCACCACTGGTATTTCTGGGAGCAAATGTTGGCTGTTCAGTCATCTCCTGCCACACTTCAGGATACCGAACATTTAACACCCCCTCATCCAGCCGAAGTGTCAAAACTCGTGCCCCTTTTGGAGAAGCTGGAAACTACTGCCAGGCGTATCTCCTTGGGTGCAAAGGACTGTTTGCACATCGTCCTCCGCGTTTCAATGGCGTGGTCTCCACCTCCGCGAAACCGGAACGAGCACATCTGCTGGCCTAGGAATTACAGACTTTGCTGGGCAAAGGAGCCATAGAACATGTTCCCCTTCCAGACAGAGAGTCGGGCTACTACAGTCGGTACTTCTTGGTTCCCAAGCGAGATGGGGGATTGCATCCGATTTTAGATCTTCGCGGCTTGTACTGCTATCTCAGGAAATTCAGATTCAAAATGTTGACTGTGAAAATTATTGTTTCTCAAATTCAACCAGACGATTGGTTTGCGACAATCGACCTCAAGGACTCATCTTTCCATATAGAAATATTGCCACAACACAGGAAGTTCCTGAGGTTCGTTTTCGGGGGCATCATTCCATTTGGCCTAGCTCTGTCACCCCGCACATATACAAAATGCATGGATGTGGTCCTGGCTCCTTTACGACTCCAGGGCATCCGTATTTTTAATTACAGAGACGACTGGCTGATTCTGGCTCAGTCTCAGGAGCTAACACTTCGACATCGAGATGTCGTCCTAGCTCATCTCCATTCTTTAGGATTGAGACTCAACACCACGAAAAGCGTTGTCTTTCCTGTTCAGAGGACAACATATTTAGGTGTCACATGGGATTCGGTCACAATATGGGCACAGCTCTCTCCTGCTCGTGTCGAATCCATTCTCAACACCATGAAGGAAATCAAGCTAGGCCAGAAGGTGACTGTTCATCACTTTCAAAGATCTCTAGGCCTCATGGCAACATGTGACCCATATTACACCTTTATGTATTTCCTTCGATAGTTCTGCTCCCAGGAGTCCTGGCAAGGGTCCGTCAACAGGGTTTGCGCCTCTTATTGATAGCGCCCCATTGGCCAACCAGAGTGTGGTTCTCGGATCTAATATCTCTCCACGACGGCTCACCCTGGGTGATTCCAGTGAGGAGGGATCTTCTGTCTCAGGCGTGGGGGACAATATTTCATCCCCGGCCCGAGTTCTGGAACCTTCACGTCTGGCCCCTGAAGGGGACCAACTAAGAAATGCTGGTCTACCAGCCAGCGTATTTGAAACTATTTTATTAAGTGCCAGGGCTCCCTCCACTAGAAGAACTTATGCCCTCAGATGGAGTGCATTTGAGAGCTGGTTCATGACAAGAAATGTAGACCCAGTCCACTGCTAGATTGTTTCAATGCTGGAGTTTCTGCAAGAAAAGTTGTCCTCGGGCTTATGCCCTAGTACTCTCAGAATGTACATAGCCACTATTTCGGCTTGTCATGCTCTGACCGATGGGGTTTCTGTGGGAAAGCACCATTTAGTTGTCCGTTTTATTCATGGAGCTAAACGGTTGAGGCCGCCCACGACGGTTCCTTTGTGGGACTTGGCTATTGTGCTTGAAGGCATGGTTGACAACACTTTCGAACCACTAGAGTCAGCGCCTGTCAGGATTCTGCCTCTTAAGATGGTTTTTCTTATGGCTATTACTTCTTTGAAGAGGATTGGGGATCTGCAGGCTCTGTCAGTCTCCCCATCTTGCCTAGACTTTTCCCCTGGGCTAGTCAAAGCTATTCTGCATCCTCACCTGAACTATCTTCCGAAGGTTCCATGCACCCAGTCATTCTTGAAGCCTTCTTTCCTCCGTCTTTCACAACTCTGGATCAGGAAAGACTTCACTTACTGTGTCCAGTACGTGCTCTTCTGATTTCCATCCACCGCACTAGCCAGTGGCGTAAGGGCAGCTTTTCATTTGCCATGGGGGCCACAACCAGGGGCGGCTGCCACTAGACAGATGCTGTCACATTGGGTGAGAGATGCTATTGGCCTAGCCTATGAGGCGCGTGGTCACACTTCCCCTCTGGGAATCAGGGCTCATTCGACCAGGGGGATTGCCTCATCAATTGCTCTGGCAAGAGGTCTCCCCTTGCAGCAGGTGTGTGATGCAGCAGGCTGGTCCTCTCCGCACACGTTTTTTAGATTTTATAGTCTGGATGTCAATGCTACTCCGGGCTCACAGATCCTTGAGTCAGCATCCTAGAGCTAGGTCTGAGACCTCCTTGGCTATTGTGCGGATGGCAAGGATGTGGGATGTTTTCATGTGGACTTTGTAAGATAGCCTGTGCAATGTGTTTGAATCCCAAAGTTACAGTATCTCTCAGTGGTTTGTAACTCGTATTCCTGTGACATTTTGAGACTTTCAGTGGCTTTGCACTAGTATTTTCTTAGCTGAGTTTTGACAGGGACAGTGACAGTTATTGGTCCAGGATAAAACCATTGGTTTGGATTGATGTGTTTCGATTGGTTTGGATTGATGTTGACCCAGTACTTAAGAATTAAAGAGTCGTGAATCAACTTGTTTTTAAGTTGTTGGTCCAGTATTTTAATTTTAAAAATAATTTTTGACACATCAGAATAACAGAATGAAAAAAACGATACGAAGACATTCATAATTGTGCATTTTTTATATTTCTTCCAGGTTTATATAAATRATTAAAGATTATTTGAAAGCAGAAACCTGATCTGTAATGGAATTATCTACTTAGCCACTAAATAAGTTGTCATTCGTTTTTTATTATAAAACAGCAGATTGCTGAACAGATTGCAGCGATGATTCAGAGCCAATATGCATTATACATTGCTTTCCTGGCTCATAATGATCAGAATGAATAAAAACCTACAATGGCATAGAATGTTATGTAATTAAATTCATACCACAATCTTATTGAATTCTCAAAGATATATTTTTTCATAGCAGCATTTTTGCTCTAAATCACAGGTTTATAGTGATGAATTTCTTCTAAAATTATACCATTGATATACATGTAATAGACAAATAACAGCCAATACATTGTGTGTATGTAAACTTTTATAATAACAGGGCTGCAGTCAGCATTGCCTTTTTTATTTGTAGTAATTTGAGGTGAAGTCGCAACTGACCCTTAATAATAACAGTTAGATGTCATACAGTAAGTTCAGCCTGTTGACGGTCCATAGTTCAGTCACAACTGAAGTTTGAACAAGGCCCCAAGGCAAGACAAGATGACCACTGATTGAAAAAAAAGGACATTAATGTTCATGTGATGTAGGCCAATTAGTGTAGTGGTTAGCACTGTCGCCTTGCACTGCCAGGGTCTGGGTTTGATCCCCGGCCAGGCTCTATTCCCGTCTCTGTGTGCATGGAGTTTGCTTGGTGGGTTTCCTCCAGGAAATCCGGTTTCCTCCCACATTCCAAAGACATGTAAGTCAGGCTAATTGGCGTTCCCATATTGCCCATAGTGTGTGAATGAGTGAGTGTATGTGTGTGTCTGTGCCCTGCGATGGATTGGCACCCAGTCCAGGGTGTACCCTGCCATGTGCCCTAAGTCTCCTGGGATAGGCTCCAGGCCCCCCGTGACCCTGAATACAGGATTAAGTGGTATAGAGTGAGTGAAAGTGAGAGTGTTCAATCCAGTTATGATTAGTGACGATAGCCACAATGATAGTTTCACCTAATATTAAGTAGGTCCCTCTCCTTTAACACCAAAACAGTAATGACCTGTGTGTTCTGACACCTTTCTATCACAATCAGCCTTAACCTTTTCATCAATTTGAGCTACAGTAGCTCTTCTATTGGGTTGCACTTCACAGGCCTTGCACCTTCACTCCTCAGAGGCATCAGTCTTATCCACCCATGCCCCTATCGCCAGTTTACTGGTTTTCCTTCCTTGGATCACTTTTTGTATGTCCTGACCACTGGGAACATCCCACAAGAGCTGCAGTCTTGGAGTTGCTCTGACCCACTTGTCTAGCCATTACAAGACAAAAAGGAAAGCCAGAGAACCGGCGACAGGATCATAAGTGGCCAAGGTTTACTGACGCACATTGGGAGTGAAGGCTGGCCCATGTAGGGCGATCCAATAGAAGTAAGTGCTAGTGTAGTTTAAATTGATTTAAAGGTTAATACTGGTTGTGATAGAAAGGTATCAGAACACACAATGCATCCCCTTTTTATGGTGGCAGAAGGCCAGACCTACTCAATTTTAGGCAGGTGGTCACAATGTTATGGCTGACTGTTGTATCATACATCGGTTCATCAATGTTCCATACCGCATATCCTTGGTATGGTCATAGGGGCCTGGAATCTATCCCAAGGAACTCATAGGGATTAGTGGACACCCTGGATGCGGTGGCATCCTGTTGGAGGGCACAAACACACTCACATTTTGTGGACACTTTGGAAATCCACCAAGCACCAGAAGAACATGAAAACTATACACACAGACTGAAGGTGAATTTCAGTTGCCAAACTCTGCACAGTGCTAAACGCTAAAAAAGACAGTAGTTTCCATGTGAAATTCATTGACTGTCTATTACAGATTATGTATTAGGTGTATCCGTAGTCGCACACCTTTCTCCGAATCCACCGTATATATAATTTATGCAAAAGTGCATGACTGGTACATTTAGTTAAATAATAAATTGCTGTTACAGCTAGTTTTATACAGTACAATGACACCACATGGTTGCAGTGCATGAGGTCTATAAACAGATATAATAAAATAAAGTAGTGCCAAGACTTGATATCCTGCTTGCGAGAGCAAATTCCCTGCATGCTTTGTTTTACAATAATTTGACACAGTTTTAAAGAACACTTAAGTGATCCACTGTTTGAGTGAATTTGGTCATTACACACAGGATCATGTACTGCATCTCGCAGTTTAATTGCAATTGCTTTAGAGACCAAGAAAAACATATGACTATATGGTTTAACAGGAAGTGACATCATAAATGTATTGTATTGCAAAACTGGGAAATCCATTCAGACCAGGTGAAAGGTTCATAATTCTTGGGAGTATGCTGTTGTAGGAAAACGATAGCAACAGCAGAGTGGTTTGCGACGGCATGATGCAAAGGATGTTTTAATCCACTTATCATTCCACTTATACACTAGCACTATTCGCAAACGCAAAAACATTTAATTCAAATAAACAAATGTATTATTCAGCATGCAATTTTTAACTGGTAACTTTATTTAACACTAGCATAAGTACTTGTTGATGGTTACAGAGTTTTTAGAAATAATTAAAATGATAAGCTAATATATAATGTAATCATCTTTAATGCAATCAGTGTTTAACATCTATTTAAATGCTTAAATTATTTTTCTCTTCTGCAGCAGCAGGGAGAATGGCAAGCAGCTCTTTGTCAATCTTCTCCAGTCTTGCTGCACTCTTTCTTTCAAACTCCTTCTTGTTCTCAAGGACAAGGAGTAAGATGGCTTCCTGTGCCTCATCGCAGGAGTCCCGTAACTTCTGACGCTCAGTGGAAAACTCTGGGTTTTCCTTGTCCATGGTCATAAGTTTTTCCAGAAGGCTGACCCGATCCATGATGTACTTGGAGGACACCTCGGTGTAGGTTGCTGAAATCATGTTGACAAGGTTGGCAATGTTAGTGGCTTGAAATGTTTGATTATAGAGCAAATTCTTGGAGAAGAGTTTTGCACTGTAGGAAAGTGATTGTGTTTTCTCAGATGTGGAAACAAAATCTTTAAGGGTTCTGGTCAAGCTGGTTTTCACGATGTTGGACACCATCTGAAAAAAGCGTACCATCTTCTCCCACTGCTCCTTCACTCTACCCATCTCTATCTACTCTATCTATATGGCATCCATACCTTTCACCAGCATTTGTATAGTGGTGTTAAAGTCAATCTCTTTGACCTCACAGTTCCTCATGGTGATCAGGATGTCAGTCAGCTCCTTTTGGTTCTTCACCATGTTCTCTACACTTTTCTCATAAGTCTCCCTGGTCTTGTCCAGATGAGCGCGGCTGTGCTCAATGCGGAACCTGGCGTTCTCTGATGCTCTCACATTCTCAGATTTACTTTCTTCTTTAAACATTTTTGGTGGTTTGGGAGTCAGTGCATCTTTACTTTTGCTGTCGAAATCACGAGCTAATTCAAYCAGTTTGCTSATCATTTCAATCAGCTCCTTTGTTTTAGCATCATCACATTTCCCCTCTGGTGCATAYTTAGCTAGTTCTTTACAGATCTTACTACCTTCTTCACAAATGGAGAGAACCTTGGTTTTTGCTTTGCATTTTGGACTTTCCTTTAAACTCTCTTTGATTCTGGTGAACTGATTGTCCTCGAAATCTGTTCGTGTAGCTTTGTTTCGTTGATCATACAAGTTTTTCCAGTTAATTGTGTTATTTGTCACAATCGTCTGAAACGTCTTTGTGTAATTTAGGATTTCTTCAGACTTGCTATAAATATTGATTTTATCAATTCTATCAGCAGATTTGGGCTGTAGTAACTCATGTGTCATATCAGAAATTAGTTCTGAAACATGAAATAAATTGATCATTGGTTGAGGTACCATGGATGTTAGTCCATTAACAAAAGTTGTGAATCTCTCTAACAAACTGTCAGCCAAATCCAGACCTATCATTTCCCATCCAGTGGGCACTGAATCTATTGCTTTCTTGTAACTTTCTTGTGCTTCCTGCAGTTGTTCACCCACGGAATCCATTGCATCCTTTAAGCGTTTTTTAACTTCTTCTGATGACTGTTTCCTTAGCTTGGCCTCATCCAGTTTCTTCTTGATAGCATCCAGCTCCTCTCCATAAAAGTACTGTGCATTTACACAAGCTTCCAGCAGTTCTTGGATAATATTGATGGCATCAGTGAACTTCTTTTCTGTTGAATTGGCCAGCTCAAGACAGTCATCTGCAATGACACGAATGTTCTTCAGCTGGTCAGGGAGGTGGGCTTGAACAATTTCATTATTGTCTTGGAACAGGATCTTCATAGCTGTATTCATGTAATCTGGAACTGCCATTGTGTGGAGTCTAATCTGGTCCATGTTCTTATGGGCCTCATTGAAGGACCCCCAGCCAGAATTACACACCTGCATGAGACAGGCACGAAATGAATCCGGGTATTTGATGTACTTGTAGCCTTCTTTCGGTGGGTTCTTGTTGATGGAGAAATCTGTTTTGGAGGAGATGGAGACCAGCTCTCCCAGGATGGCTATGGAGAGTGGAGCAGGAGTCAGATACTCTTCCCAGTTGGCATAGGGCTGCATCACAAGCTGGGTTTTGTCTCTCATTTGCTCAGRTGTGGGAACACATTGATTTTTCTTAGCAATTTGGGAATCCATGGTGTCCTTATTTCTATTTAAACAAAGAATATAATGTAGAGCTGGCATAAAAATCATCAAAAAGTTAATTTAAAAAGGCATTTTTTAAAAGTAAATTTTTACAACTATGGTGAGCAGTGTATACTGTTCAATTATAATGTGTACTTAAGCATCTGAATGTTTCATTTTGGAATAAAATGTCTAATTTATTTATTTATT